>KZ108251.1:4048-50791 GCA_002116355.1 Dothistroma pini CBS 116487 | reverse complement strand
TTTTTCCCCCTCCTCCTCTTCCTTCTCTTGCCTTTTCTTTCTTCTTCGCGCGTAAAGTTCTTCTAATTCCTAAATAGCTGGATAGCAAGTGCAACTTCCCGCACTATCGCAACCAGGTCTACCTCCAATTCCTTAGCCACGACCTCAAAGGCTATAGGATCGCTCATCTTCAGTGCGCGATTGGCATACACGGGTTCCATGAGTGTTGCGTCGAAGCCGTCTAGCGGCGGCCGTCTTGGGATGAGGTGGGCTAGTTCTGATGCCCCATCCCGCTCAAGCTGTTGCTCAAGCTCCTGTGTCAACTGGTCCTCTCTAGCACGCGATCTTGCCTGCTTTTCACCCAGGTCTGCGTCAAAGGTATAACCGCATGGTTCAGGTTCCGACCGTGGTCTCGGATTCCCGAAGGCATCCACTGTTCGGTAGCTTTCCAGAGACGCGGCAAGCTGATCCTCGAGTTTCAATCGATCGTCTATGCAAGGGTATCTTGTCCCCGACAGCGCCGTCCAAGCTAGCACTACCAACTCTTGGCGCTCCCTCAAGGCTTCAAACATCTTTATATATTTATCATCTTGCTTGGTCATGATGAAGTTGAGGTATGGGCGTTGCTCATAAAACCAGCCCTCCTCATCTTCCATTGGGCCTTTCTCATACGGTTGACTCTCGGTTGTGAACACTCCTACATCATGGAGGTCAATGAGGTCAGAAACGAGCGGTAGTGTCTCTTCAACGATAGGTCCTGAATGATATGGTGTGGCATGAATTTCACCCTTTAGGAACATCTGATTCAGATGACACAGGGTGGCGAAATCGGGGGCCTCGTTCCAGATTTGATGCAGGACAATAGCGAGAAGGGGCTGGAGCGAGAAAAAGGATGCGAGGTCGTGCACCTTCATCAGCTGTGCATAGCTGCATGGGAGATACCACTGCGACAACGGTTCATCCATGCCACTGTTGGCTTCGAATTGCAATGCCTCGGACCAGTCCCGCGAAGAATCCTTAGGTGTATGCTTCTGGAACCATGCTATAGCTTGCTGGACAGTACTGGAGGACTCCTAAGATTGATCTGTTAGTAGCTACACGTTGTGTTTAAACAGGGGCTGCTGATACTTTAGTAGAAACGACTAGTGCCGGTGGTGTATGAGCTCGTGTATAGTCCTCTAGTGCCTGTGGCGCATGAGCTCGTATATAATCCGCGAGACGCTCATGATGCTTTAAGGCCTGAAGGAATTCCGGGCCTAATCATTTGTAAACGTCCGCGGAACGATGATACAAGGCTACCCTTTGACTGCATACGAACCCGCAAGTACTTCGATGCCGTCCGAGCATCGAATTAAAAGCCCGCTTAGACATGAGCTCCCACCCGGGACCTGGGCTGCCTCCTGTACTGTGCTCGAGTCCTGCGCCATATTTGTTATCGAAGCCGTGTAAAAGAGACAACTAGGTCATAGTGGCATCAATTTTATATAGTACCATCTCCCGTATACCCGAAACGGGATAAGACTGGCCGTTTCGTTACGCTCAGTTCGCTTCTTCAAATCCCTTGACAGCATCGCGAGCTACTGGTTCTACACCAAAGGACCTGAAGCCGAGCGAACAGGCTTGCTGGATAACAAGCCACATCTGTAAGTCCGTCTGCTAGAACAAGCTACTCACCTATTACGCAACGAACGATATACCGAATAGCCGTGGTGATCTTACCAAAACAGCGATGGATTCCACAAGTAGCATGTACAAGGTAGACGCAACAGAATTGTATAGGTTACAGTACATATTGCTACATGGTAGTATTGCGACCATCTCACGGCTTGTGGAATACACCACCGACAAATTCTTCCATGAAAGTCTCGACTTCATCCGAGCCTCGAAATTCCGGCTGCCACTGCCTTGAATCCTTGCTGAGAGATCCGTCAAAGCATAGACAGGGTTGACTGAGTGGTGTAGAAAAGGGGAGGAGAAGCGGTTTGACATCCATCTCCAGGACCTGGATGCGTTGCTGCAAGCAAGCGATCTCGAGTTGTAGCTAAGCGACTTTTGTTTCCAGAGATGCTCGAGAATAATCTGCGCCCGGTCCAAATGGTATGCGATCATTGGCGGATGGGGAGATAGGGCTGCAATGAGAGCCCGCCGGAGTGACAGACAATAAGTTGACGGTCATCGTTGGTGCTTTTGCTCAGTTTGAACCGTTGGACAAAGTGACAGAGTTTTTTGACTGTCTTCGCCAGCGCTGGAGGCCGAGAAGATGTACAAGTTTCAAAGTTGCGAGCACCAAATATCTTACTATGCTACAACTATTTTGGCGTTTTGGGACCTCTGGAGCTACTTCAGTCGACGAGAGGTCGAAAATGACAAGCGATTGATCCAGAGCGGCACGGGGTGCAGTACCGCGTCGAAGCTTTCCTTGGCACACGAGCTAAACTTCGGGCTCTGCTCGCCCCGATTCGGACAGTCGAGTGTTCATGAGGAAGTGGCACAGTAGATTGGGAACGTTGCTTGGCAACTTTCGGATATGTACCCACGCCCCAGCGTTCGTCCAACAATCATTTCTAACTCTACAAATGGCGTTCGTTCAGGTCATGCAAGTGTACAGTATCCGCTGCGGCCGCTGTGGTGACACACTTGTGTTCTACACAAATCCACGATACCCCCAATTATTCTCACTAGGACCGTGGACCGTCTCACAACTTCATCTCACTCTCTGTTATACCTGTTCAAGGGGATTCGCTTTGAGCAATCACGGACGACTCACGGATGCCCAGACTTTCGACATGATATTGAAGGACCTGAACCAGGCAGTACGAGCCCCGACACAGGCCTGGAGCAGAGACGGTGAATACGTTTGCGCAGATCTGCGCTATGTGGCTAGCATGATCCCCCAGTGGGATGAAGTCAAGTGGCTGCACCCTCCAAGGACGCACAGCACACCGTCTCAGTTTATGGGAGCACACCTATCAAGCGCGGTTGCAAGTCAAACTTCAGCAGGCAATGCTGCACTCGTGGCACCACCACAAGTAATGTACGCAGGCGGCGCCAGCCACGTTGACGAGCCAAGACATCAGGATGGCACGGAGAACAACCCTCGATTGATTGAATGATGAATCTACGTACATTACATGGACCTCACAATACACTGGCCAGCAAAAGCACAAGAGTTAGGACCACATCAGGGCAGGCTCTCGACCCAAGGCTAGTGGACATCTTCTGTTCTGCTACCGATGGGCTCGGCGGGGCAGATATTGAAGGTACGTTCCACGTAACATTTGCCCTTTTGCAAGCTCTTACACCCTCTGTTACTGACGGCGATATGATAGGATCGTACTCATAAGGCACAGTTGCGGAAGGCGATCGCGGCAGCACCACAGGCAAGGTCGTGTCTTGCAGCGACCGTCCGTGTCTATGCAACCGCTCTGAAGCAGCTGGTGGCGTTGGCATCAAAGTGTACGTGGTTTCTCCGGTGACACTGGAGACCCAAGTCGATACAACCAAAATGCCTCCAGTAGGTCGGGAGCCCTGCTGCAGTCCTGTAACGTAGGCTGTAGGGTATGCGAAGCCTGTTGGCAATATGCTGCCGTTGTCATCGCACTCCGTTGCAACTGCAGTGCCAGTAGCAGTCCCTATCCCAGTATGAAAATCACCGTTGTCGTGTGCGGACACGGTGGGGAAAGCAGAAACAGACTGTGTGGTTGATGTTCCATTGGCCGGCATCGCAACAAACTCCAACCAGTGACCCTCTGGGTTGATCGCAAAACGCATACCACCGTCGCAATGCCTGGTAGGTACCGTCTGTCGACAGAAGAACCACTGAGGAGCTGTAGTGGTGACCACAAAGTCAATCACTTCGTCATCCGCGGGCAGATACTCTGTGTCAAAGGAGCCGCTCGGGACACATGGATACTCAAAACTGGACTGCGTTACCGTGTGGTTACTACTATTCAGCAATCGAAACCTGACGATATCTCCCAGGTCCGCACTGATATGGCTTGGTTGAAACACATTCCTGCCGTCAGCTCCGACTACAACCGTTCGCAACATCGGTGAGCGATCAGGAGGGGTTGCAGCATTGTTGTTCTCGCTGATGGCCACATCAAGCGATACGTTCACAGACATCGTGGCCGTCATCTCGCTTTTCTGGGCCCCAGAGCTGCCACCGTTGCCAGCAACGGTGGTCGCCAAGAGCAAGATAGCTGTAAGACAAAGATCCATACCTATGACAACGACACGAGATGACGACACAAAGGTAAGTCGACGGCTCATGCAGCATTTATAACCCAGATGATTCTTGTTCGAGCCGTGGACGAGCGGTTTCAACTTTGCAACATTTCATGTATCCCGTTTCGGAGCTTCTATCCTTCTTCCGCAGCTTGCCTAAAGAACAGAGTCCTTTTATACTGCTTTCGAATCATCAAATCTGCCAAATACCTAACCATGGAATCAACTAGACAACCTTGCGCGAAGACTCCCAACCGACCTCGTGCTTTGACATTCTGCTGCTCGAATGTCTCACGCGAACGGCTAGTGAAGGAAATTGGGCTCATGAACAGCCCTTATCCTTACATAAGGACTGTGACACAACATGTCCACGCCCGTCAGTCGCCGGATGCTGAAAGCCACATTGAGGAGGACCGTCCTAGCAGCGACCCCAACATGAAGGGCCAGAGTATCTAGCAGCGTACCTTGCAATGGGAGTTCAATAGTACCTGGTTCTGCGGGCAGAGCACGTCCAAGACACAAACGACGAGCACGAAGTGGATGTGCAGAGATATTGACTAAACGTCGGCGTACTGATTTGGTTATACGCTTCGTTGTTGCATTGCTTCACTGAACTGCTACTATCACCAAGTCCATGCACTGAGACAACCGTCCTGTAGAACACTAGTCTTGATGACGGCGATGATGATTGTACTATAGATGTCTAACGCTGCCATTGATGGCCATAAGAAGACTACAACCGTATGTCATAATTGTGCTCAATCTTGGATTCGAAAGGCATCGATACGAAGAGATGCTGCTACTGTGCACGATCTGGCTGAAGTCAGTCGGTCGAGTGCCAAAAATAGATAACCGCCTGGGATGATGCCATGCACAGCGTATATATATGTATACATACTCAGAACCCAGCATGCAGATTCAAGACCACTTCTTCTACCATGCCTCCAAGAAAGCGCCCTTCGACAAAGCATGCAGTATCAACATCTTACATCAGTCAATTTCTTGCTCCTACCCTGCTTCGAGGCTCCTCGAAGTTCAATTGCTCATGTGGAAGCTGTAACATCAGGCTAGCATCGAAGTCTATCGGGCACATCCCTCCTGTCGCTTTCATGCGGTTCCTCGCGAGCGCACTTGCGGCTGCCTTGAAGGAGACCACCACAACGGTCAGGTACAGCATCATCAAACCAGAAATGACCTGGATCACATGCACCGGCGTAATAAGATCCATGACATTTGATCTTGTCGGACAAGAGGACACAGAGCTGGATCGAAGCAGAGGAAATATCGAATCTGTACTTACCTTGTGCTCGCATTATATTGAGCATCGTACGCGTGTTGCCAAAGATCTGGTCGACCAAGGCTCTGTGACGGCTAAGAAGTGGAAGACAATATGCTCAGTAAGCGTCGAAGAAGCTATCAAGGCGGTTCGGGCAGAGGAAATCATCACTATCGCACGTGTGGTCCAGCTCATAAAGCCTGTGATCGTCCTTTCGTAGTATACAGAATTCAAAATCGATCTAACAGGAGGTATCAAGGCACGAACACAAATGGTACTTCCCAACATTCCTCAGTCTCTTCGTTATCCAAATCATGTTCTGGCTGCTCCTCAATCCGCTCCAGCCGCGCTTTCCGCCCAATGTCCGAGTCGTTCAGCATATAGCTGAGGGCCATTGGGTTTGCCGTTGGCAATGCTGGGAGAAGCGGTGTGGTGTCGTCGAAGTCATTCTCACCACTACTGCTACTCTCGACACCACTTTCGCAACCTTGCCAGACATCTGAAGCGGTCTTATCGTCTGTACCACCGACCGCCTTATCGGCAGCAACAGGAGATGGTGGCAAAGAGCAGAGATCTCGACTAGTGAATTGCACCGGCAATGGATAGCTCGAATCCTAGAGCCCGTTAGCACATGGGCGCCGGACATCTACGTACAAACTCACCACATCTTGAGGCAAAGGTGGCCATGAAGCGGACTCTAGTGACTTGTATGAGTAGTAACGGCCGCCATAACGTATCAAGACGTAGACATGAGCATCGCATCTTGTCGCAAGCTCATGGGCTTTGTTGATCAGTGTAATGCGTCTCTTTCTTCTCTTATTGTGAAACAAGCGAGAGCTGTACCTCCTACGTAGAGGGTCGCCAGGATTGCTGCTTCCTTCACCACCGTATCTGAGCCGCAGCACTTTCATGATTAACGAACAACCAATTGTTGAGTCGATGGGCTTACGCAGCCATGGAGTGTGGCCTATATACGAGGAATTTGGTGTCTGGCTGGATGCAGTCAGCGAAATTGGCGCGTAGGAGCCCGTTTCAGCGCTGGACATCCTTGGTCAGCTGCCAGAGCCGGGAACGCGTTATAGAGCACAGCAGTCGTCAATTGACCCAGCATCGATTGATCTACTCACAAACAAGATGAAGCTCTGCATCGCGCTGGTCGCAGCATCTGTCTACAGTGGCGGACAAGCCTCGAGTATAGCACAGCAACCCATCAGAGCCTTCTCGACCCTGACAACAACTTCCACTCGCACACAGTTCTTGATTGAGACGACGGAGATCACGAAGACCAGATTGCCAGCGTGGCAGACGGCTCGTCCAAAGTGCATTCCCGAAGCGTGCGAGATATGCCGGTGGTATAACGGTTGTCGTGGCGGGGAGAGTGCTTGGTCAGCTACATGCCATTGGCCGTCCACCCAAGGCTTGCTAACAAGTATGTTTCAGCTTCTCTTGCGACACCTCACGCTTCTGCGAATGTACCCTGGGTGATTTCTATTAGTGTAGGATTTATGAACGACTGGTCGAATTGGGCAGGCCGCGTCTAGCAGGGGATCGATATGTGCATGATGGAAGGCGCAGTAAGAAGTAGACTGTCGAGCAGCGAGAGTGGATTCAAGTGAACCATTTGTTTTTGATTGCGAAATATACGATCAACAATTTTTATTTACTGGGGTGACAAAGGAGGAAATCTGAGCTTTGGGATCCTCCTGTCCGGTATTCCTCCTGATAGGTAAGAATTGCTTTTCATACGTTTGTGCGATGTTGGCCTGCTGTACAGTGGGAGGTTTGTAGGCTTTCGTGACCGTCCTCTAGCTGCTTCGCTCGGGCTTTCGAACGAGGCGTGGTGAGTCGCCAGTGGAGATGAAGCATGACGCTTGGATCCGGCCGAGGAAGTCAGGGCTACGTCATCGCAATCCTCACTGAGTTCCAAGCACGCCATGTCAACACGAGTCATTGACACCTCCCGCTGTGCGGGATTGTGCTCTTCATACGCCTCACTCTGCAACATGCCGCCGAACAGATCTTCGAAGCTAGGTTCAGCGACGAACCAGGAACTCTCCACCTCGGCCGCAGGGCCAGAAGCTTCCGCCGCAGGCATGAGCTCTGGCATGTGCCCGGATAATTTCGGCGACGCATCGTCCAGGAAATTCGCCAGTGTCTCTTCGTCCAGCAGACCATCATCCAAAGGAGGCACAGCGCCTGATGCCATGGGTGTACTCGTTTCCACGCGCTTCGACGAACGTCTGGCACGACGTTCTTCTTCGTTGTCCATTTCTCCGGGGCTCATGGACTTCAGTTTCCCAGGAACCTTGGACGTGTCAGCTAGACCACACATCTCATGTTGAAGCCATACCAAGCCATTAATGTCAGGAGGCCATGCCGCATCACCTCCCTGGCTCATCTCGGAATTCCAGTGGTATAATGTGCCTTCATCCACCCGCTCGATAAGCACGTACACCCTTACATTTTCGGGAGAGAGATCTTTGACTTCGTGCGCTTTGGTGAAGACGGTTTTGTGTCGTTTCCTGAAGCTGGATTGCCAGTTCTCGGCCATTGTTTCTCGTTCGAATGGCTACCTCTGATGGAATCGGCGACTCTTAACGCTTGCGGGGACCGCATGCTCAAACGGGCGCGGCTGCTGACACGGGACACATCGCATAGCCGCGTGAGTCTAAAACGGGACCATATTGGCCGATTCTGCAGGAACCTACTAATAGCTCTGAGGCTACTGCAGGTGCGCAGTCTCATGAGGGGCGATGACACCAAGCGAGATATACGCCGTGCTCGTTGGCGGCACATTAGCCTTTGGTCTGATGTGCTGTGCAGCGAAAGCCATCCTTCTTCGAGCCGAAGCCTCGCTCGCCTGGATCGGTCGGAGTGTCACCCTTAGATATCATTATCTCTTGCGGCGCCGACGCTACATTGGTCCGATCACCTATGGCTCAGCCATCTGGGTTACCGGGTACTGCTTATCAACGGCAACGATCATCACACTCGATGTTCGCAGTGTCGAGCTAGCCGCATCCCGCACCGGTCAGCTAGCCTTAGTCAACTTTGTTTTTTGGTTCCTTTTCAGTTTCTCCACTGCCCTCGTAGATCTCCTCGGACTCCTCTTCCTTGAGCCGGCACGCCTGATTGATCAGACTTTGGCTATTGGAGGAGCTACGCTGGCGGCTACACATTCGATTATGCACGTGACGAAAGGCAACGATCTTGTCTGGCATAGTGGTAACGTGTACGGCACGGTGGTAAGGCTAAACATGCTCTTTGCAGCACGTATAGGCTAAACAAGAGCGCTAGGGTCTGACGTGCATTGTGATACTCCCGTTGCTCAGCACTCTCCAAGGACCTGCATACGAGGCTGCACAAAAGCTGCGATACACACTCGCGACACTCGCCGTGTATAGTCTATGGAGACACAATCACGATGCGCCTACCTGGGCGGCATACGTTGCAATGACCTCGCTACTGATTGCCATCTTGACAATCACAAGCTTGCGCTTGCTTTATCACAACGTACCAACGCGCAACAAGGCTACTTTGATCCCATATCGACGCATAGAGGACGCTCAAGTGGATGCTGTGCGCATTGAAGTACAGCTTGCGAGGGGCTGGGAAGTGCGCGCTGGACAGTATGTGAATCTCATATTTCCAAGCGCCACCACTCTATCATTCTGGCAAGCACATCCATTCATGGTGTGTTGGTGGCGAGAAGACCATTGTGCCTCTCATGGTAGGGCACTGGGGCTCAGTGTACTGCTCCTGCCCCGAGAAGGCATGACCAAGAAGATACTGCGCGATGTTACATCGAGCAGATCGCAAAGCATCACCTGTTGGGTCGATGGACCATATGGCTGTGCCCAAGGCCTTGAAAGGTTTAGAACAGTCATACTTCTTGCTACTGGTATTGGCATTGCTGCACAGATACCTTTGATCAAAGAACTGCTTTCTATCGCTATTTCTAAGACATCCTGTACCCGCAGTATACGCTTGCTATGGGAAGTCAGAGAACCTTGTAAGTGTAAGATTGGAGCCAAGTGTTATGCGGTACTAAGTGTTTAATAGGTCATAGTGAATGGGCGAGGGAGTGGTTAGACACGCTTTTACAGGAAGATGAACATCTTGTAAGTGGCGTCGATGAAGGTTACACGAGCCTAGCTTACAGGTCTCTAGATGCTAAAAATCTCGATACATTGTGGAAACAGCCAAGGCAATACGCTCGAACGATACGGAGAGAATGGTCGGCTTAGTGTGTCCAACTCGAGTCTTCAGGTTGCAGACTGCCTTGTTGAACAGTTATGGGCAGCAAAGGGGAAGACAGTAGTAACTGGTACGTACGGATATTTGGATTAGGAGTGAAATACTGCTAACACCCAAGAAAGTTTCTGCATATCCAGCAGCGAGGGACGAAGCACGCGAGGTATTGCGACAACACCAAGATACGAAGCTCATTTTCTCAAGATTTCAGCCTTCCGATTAGTGCTATAGGAAGCGTCCTTGTAAGATCAATACGAGAATGGACCGGCTAGCCAGCTCTGTTTCTCGCTATATGTAGTATATAGAGTATGTTAGAGTAGCAAACAGTCGTCGAGGAGACATGCATGAGCCTACCGGAGACTCGTATCAGGCCTCGCGAGTCCCTCTAAATGTTAAATGGTAATGTATAATACCGTTCCTTAGGAGTGCGTCAACTGTTCGTATATGTAGTCACCATGGAAATGTAGCTACGAGAAATACCATGACACGTATATATAGAAGGAAAGACCTATATCGCGATATCTCTAGGACGATTCATGCACAGAAAAAGCCGGACTCCAAAGCGTCTACGACAGAGTCAGGGCGGAATGCACGACGGGGAAAAGTCTCTACAGAGAGCCTGTCTGCGCCGGTGATTTCACAGACACAAATACGTATGGCAAGATCTTTGGGGTAATGACCCTTACCTGAGAATAAGCGTGGATAAGTCTCTACGGAAAGAAGATCCGCGTGGAGAGGCCCATGCAACACACAGCCGTATAGTAAGATCTCTGGGGTAACACAAGCCGTATCGAGCACTCCACGCGGTAGATTGGGGAGGGAAAGCTGAACAGGAAGAAGTCTCTGGGGGAAAATCCGTACGGAAACAACCACGTCCTGTTCTCCGTATGGCGGATCGAATGTACAAAACACCTTACGAGGTCGCCTCCACGGTGCAAAATCGCGTGGACCAGCCCCTGCGACGAGTCATGCCCTTCCGGAGCCCTTTTGGGACTCCGACTGCTCGTTTCGGACACAGCAGTCCGTATAAACGCATGCTGCGCAGCAGGATAGACGGTATCACAGCTTGCTCATCATTGAGACTACCCGCAATGCCTTACCAGTGGAACAATTCCAGCACATCTGCCACCAACTCCATTCACCCTCGAGGGACAGGTGTTGCTGGTCAGGCGGAGGGCAGGCTAGGTCCAGGCCAACAGGCGCAGTCTCAGTGGCATGCCGATGGCAATGTAAACTCGGGCAGCTTTGTACCATACTCAGCGACCAGTGGTCCCACATCGCAACACCAGAATTACAAGCATACGATCGAAAAATCCGAGAGCGCTCAAAGGGCCGCCGAAGAGTCTGCCCGGCAGAGTGTTCTCACCAGAGAGGCGATCGTCAGTATCACAGTCCTCCCCCGCAGATGATGCCATAGCTAGATACTGAAGTCTCGGTAGAACGCATTGACCAGAGAGATACTGCAGTGGAACGAAGCGCGAGGTACTGAGTCGCTCGGCTTCAGGATCTGGAAGGATCTCTTCGCGTCCGAGTTTCATTGCCCCGCCAATACCACTGTTCGCTTCACGAGAGATGCGGTTATCTTCGAGCGTTTGTCCGAGACGAACGAAAAGCCTCGGCCTCATGAAGTGAACAGTACGAGTCTAGCAAGCTCGCCAGACTTTGATCTGCAGGCACCTCAGCGACGGCCAGATCCTTTGTTCATTGGGGAGGGGAGCGCTACGACTAGCTAAGCATGCCGGGCGGCGCGAACTCACGATTCTACCTGCACGTTCATGCTTTTCGCGATCGAGATGCAGCCAGTGTGCGGAGTATCTTGCTTATCATTGGTTTCTGTTGTCGTATCTGTTCGGTTTGTGGCTTCCTGCTCGTCAGCGGCACAGCTACAAGGGTGAAGTCGACGCGGCTGGTCCCGACAACGTGGTCGTCCGCTGTTAGTGCATGCACACATGGAGCTAGCTCAAACTCTAAGATCACCGCATCTGTCAGTTCGTGCATGTGGCACAGCATTTCTTGCAGAACACAAACAAACTTTTGAACAGCTTCGCACAATTCAGGACATTGAAGCCCGTTTGAGTCCCGTGTTAAGTTTGTGAAACCCCAAAATTCGCACGTTGAGCCGGTACCCACGCATCATTGGTGGGCTCGCGCTTGCAACAACGACAATCAAAGTGGTCGATCTGCGGCGACTTGCATGATAGCGCTCCGCTAATGCATCTATGCTGCCTCTGAGCTTTTCTGCGCGAACTGTGTCCGTGTGTGCAGCACTGACGACTCCCGTGACGCGCAGAAGAATGCACGAAGACGGCATGCTGCATCTCGGCGCTTACTCGACCGTAGCTTTGAAGCTCGAGGCCGAGCCCTTCGCGCGAAACGAGGACACGTGATGCTTACTTGCAGGATGTCACGTTCATGGACCACGATTGATAGAAATTCGGCGGGTCAGGCCGTATCATTGCTACCAATCTTGCGAAGCAGGTTCACCTCGACTTTGATCTAATACCATGTTTGTGCACGAGTTCGTCAATTGGTTCAACGCAAGGTCAGACGAAGTATTCATACTGGATCCACGAATGCAAGTTTACATCGCTGCTCTCGATCTGCGCGTATCGGCACAAGAGATCAGTAACATTGCTATAAGCCTTCAATCGAGCATCAATGAGTCTGAGGCAAGCTTCATGGAACATGATCGAGCCAAGGATTTCATCGACCTCGTGGAGCACTCAAAGTGCCTCTCTGATCAGCAAAGACTGGAAGAATGGTGCCCTGACGAAGATTTGAAAGCGGAGCTTGGAAAAGGAATGCTCTACATCCAAATCCTCATTGAGGCAGCTGAAGACAGAAGGAAAGGGTTGAGAAGCGTTGAGGGCATACTCAACCGATTTGCCAAGCAGCACTGGATGCCGCCGATCGATCCCGGGGCGATCGAACAGCCCATTTTCATGGCCTATGGAGTGTTGAAGAAGCAGGTTCTACTCGAAATACCCGACTTGCATCACATCGTCAGTGCGGACAGGGCTGCAGCCTGTCATTCGTTCAGGAAGGGGATGAGAAGAGTTTTACCTTCTCTACGCAAGAGAAGATGCACACCCATCGATCGACGGGGTCAAGTTGTATTCACAGACCTACCCTCGATCAATAGAACGATAACCGAGCGCCAAGCCCGACCTAAGGGAACAGCTACCACGATATCATCCCTTCGGAGAAGAAATGCCCACTCGAGAATCTCAACTTCTCAATTTTGGGCGCTGGATAGACTGACAGTATCATGCTGGACTATTCCGGAGGAGACTATACTCAACAGCTAGATTTATTCATACAGCTAGCTTACATGGAGCACAATTTGTCATAATCTCCTTCTATCTACCTGTTGCATAAACCTCTGCTCGAGGAGTTGTGATGATCCCTCGACGTCGATACTCGTCCTCCTTTCGGTGGTCTTGATCTTCCCAGCGCACAGTAAAACCAGAAAGTTGCATAGTCACGTCCACATCGTTGATTCTTTCGACTTCCTCATTGATGAGTGGTCTACCCCCTTCCCTCACTTGATCGCTTGCTTCGTCAACATAGGCTGCGATCAGATCGTTGAGTCGAGCATGACGATTGCCTGCCCGATGCCCGTAGTTGTTCGCTGCTAGATTCGCAAGTGCATGCTCCCTCTCAGTCATCTCTACTACAACTGGAGCTCCAACTGCCCAGCCATTACCCTGAGTCTGAGCTTGTCGCTGAAGGTCTGGCCCAGATTGCGGTCGCTGCGGAGGAAGCGGATGGCCAGGTAAACCTGTTGAAAGGTCAGCTCTGCATATAGGACAAAAGGATTCTCGTGACATCAGCTCTTCTAGACACTGATAGCAGAGCACATGGCCGCATCTAGTTCGCTGTGCCGCATGTACACCATTGTCATAAGGCTCGGTGCAACAGAAACACTCTGCTTCATCCGCACTGCCTCGATCATGAGCTGCTCTTGCAGCTTGGTTCCGACGACGGGTTACATGACGGGTTGCGTCAAGCGTATCCCTGCTTGAGACTTGCTGCGAGCTACCTCGTTGTCGTGTTCGCCAAGGCACTCTCTGCTCTAGTGTTTGACCTATATCATGATTGCTGATGCCGATATTGTTGGACCTACCTGTAGCACCGACGTTCGGTCCTCTCATGAAATCATGTATTATACCGAGGACCTGATCGCGGGTGATATATGAGGATCCGCCAGCATGTGCTCGTCCGCCTACGTCGACAGGAGGAGAGCCGCCGGGGACTTGACTGGCCTCACGACTAAATTGAAGGCTGGCTTCACGACTAGCATGTCGACTTGCTTCACGACTGATCTCACGACGACCTCTACCACCAGGATCTAGACGGTCTTCTGCGTTGTCAAGAAAGCTCACAACTTCAGTGGGATTTCTACCACGATCCTTGATCAAGTCATTGGCCCAGAACCATACCGGCTCAAGGTCATGTGCCATGACACGGGCTTGGACCAATGTCCATCTCCATCTGTCCTCGGACTGTTGCATTACGATCGTATCCTGGTCCAAATGAGCTATGCACTCGATGTTTAGCATTCCGAGATTCACGCCTCTGCACCATCCACGCCGTTCGGTGGAAATAGTACCTGGAGCATTTACACTCCAGGTAACTTGTCGTTCGTGTTGGTCGTCATATGTAATGGAGGCGTGTTTGTGCTCAAATCTTTCCCAAGTGCCCTTGCCGAACAGACCGCAGCGGGCGAGAAGTGATCTCCCAGTTTGAGGACTGTTGATGACAAATTGGGCCCCGAACCCCTGTTTTCGCCAGCCTATGATGTTCCAGCGCACAATCTGGTTGGATACCTTGTCCAAATGCTCTACATGTCGGAACTCCGGTCCAATGAGTCGAGATCGGCCTGTCCCGCGATTTGAACGAAGAGATTGAGCTGCTGACCCTGTGTCTGTCGCAGCGGTACCTTCCCGACCAAATGTTACCGAGCTCTCGGGTGGGTAAGTCTCACTTCGGCCCATCGAGCGTGTGCTGTTAGCATCAGAAGTATCGCCTTCGGCCATCACAGTATCTCCGGATATAGCATTCTGTGGACCGCTGTCACGCGCACCGTAGTGCTCACCCAATTCACTCCATCTTCCTACGGCCCAGTGTTCGATGCCGAAGAGCCATGCCGTTCGTCGCTCATCAGATAGCACATCGTTGTCAATTTCGGGAGGATTTGGACAAACACGATCAGGCACCGGAAGCGAAGGGTGAGCTTCCACGAATTCTCGCAACGGGTTGAGATTGCAAGTGCGTGCCCATAAAGTTACGAGCCTGTTCTGCTGGGGTAAACTGCCAGTTTGTTCGTCGGCTAGACGCCTAACTAGATTTCCGAACTCTGCCCATATTGCGTGCAATATGGGCAGAAGCACAGAGAGATCGATCCAGGGACGATTCCTGTCACCTCTTACTTCACGGAACCTGGGCTCATCCGCCAGTCGGACCCATACTTTCACTAAGGTGAAGCAGGCTTCCCATTCCGCGTTTTTGCTCAACGCTGTAAGTGAGCGGTGCACATGACGCCAGATTGCTGGTAGATAGTCCCATGGACCGAATTGGGCATCCAGACCGTCCTCCCGTGGCCAGCTAGCGAAGGGATGTTGCACACCTGACGGTAGATATTCGCGCAGGAAGGACTCACCTTCGCGTGTCAAAGCATTTTCTTTGATAAGATAAGCCGGATCAAGTGAGGACATGTCGGGCCATTCTGCTGCAGGGACGTCCTCAGTGGCAGTGGTATCCGGATCCCTTGAGCGGTCAGGCTCGTTCGTAGTAGAACCTGAAGAACCCTGCGGCTCCCCAGAGCCCGCGCTATCTGATTCTGCAGAGCGGCGGAACCAATCAGTGATGTCGAGGCCGACTGGAGCTTGGGTTTGGTCCTGTTCCCGCCCGGAGCCCTGTTGGTCGTTACTGTTGGTAGTGTTGGATGCTACTGACTCCGAGCCGCCCTGCTGAATACTGGTGTTTCGTGGTCCCGAATCTGAAGAGAGGCCCTGATTAGTTTGGTCTGTTCGGGTAGTTCTTCCCGAATGAGCTTCGGTTATGGGCGGCTGAGGCATCTGCGGCGGTATGGCGGCGTGCGCCTCATCAACTGAAGTTCTTTGTGTGATCTGCTGTTGGGCTCCTGATGCTGAAGCGACTTCACCAGCATGTGAAGGTCCGGATGACCCTGCCGCCTGCGGCATTGCCGGAACATCAGCTTCAAGATTGCTTCTTCTAATCTCAGCATTCGCTGTTGTCGTGTCGACTTCATGAGCTTGTGAAGTTCCAGAGGAACCTGCCGGCTGCGGCATCGTAGTAGCTTGAGTGCTGCCGTCCACTGCGTCCGGGACATTCCGCTGACCCGATCCAGTGGACGAAGTGCCATTGCCGGACTCGGAAGGGACGGATGATTCTGCCGCCTGCGGCATTGTCGTAGCCTGAGTTCTGTCACTCACGGATCCTGGAGTGGCCGGGCCGTTTCCTGGTCTTCTGCGTCTTGGTGTGTAGGGTAGACCCGGACTGTCAGCAGGCAGACCACGAAGCCGAGCAGAACGTACGGGCTCTCTTTGAGCTGCAGACCCGCTGCTAGTCTCAATATCTGTTTCGATTGCGTTTGGTACATTGTTCCTGCGCATCCTGCCATTGCTGGCTGCTGAAGTCGGTGTGGGGGGCATTCTCAGATCTCAGGGATGATTTAATCCAGTGGTCTGTTAGTCCCACTAGATGCTAACGTGGGGGCATATATAGTGCCAGCGATATTGACGAAAGAGCCGGTTTCAGAATCCGGAACGAGAGTGATTAAAGTGTCCAATATTGTCCATTTCGGGTCTCCTCTACTACGCATCACTTGCGGATGGGAGAGCGATATCCCAGGCCTCATCAGGCTGAGGCAACGCTTTCGACAATCCTCCAAGCGAACGGTTCCCAGGGCGTAAGCTTCATAGCGAATCGTTGCCAACTTATTGGTGGCTTCACTTCACGTCAACACACAAGAATTGGAAACCGCGGTCTGATTGAAGAGATGTGGGAGATGCAACGTACGCCTGGCTATCATAGGAGACTCTAGAACATATTCTTTGGCTACTGTACATGAACTTGTCTGCAAATTGCACAACGCACAAGTACGTGCTCCTCAAGGGAGATCATCAGTCAAGGGGCGACAAGTTCTATACTGCTCCCACTCCGCGCACGCAGTCGCATCATCTTCGCATACCACATCAAAATCATCATCTAGAGGAAGTGGTATGTAGGACTCGTCAGTGACACAGGTTGATGCTGCAACAAGGTTAGTCTAAGGCTGCGCGTGATGTCAATTCTCGACTTTCCTTTGGATGTCTCTGTCGTCAGCAGTGGCTCGTCAGAATATACACTGCCGTCCGTCTCTACCGCTCGCTCACAGCTGACGGATGCATCCTTGAGAGACTGGATCTCGCATTCTTGGAATTTGTTACGCAGCATCAGGTCTGCTACATCGACTGCGCCTTGGAATGAAGCAGCAGCGATGTCATCAGAAGCGACAAGTCCAGACATCAGGTCGCCCAGTTCTCTGGCTGCTGCTGTGGCTGCTCGTACTTCAGTCGCCTGCCGTTCAAGCTCATCTTGCTGCCGCTTGATGAGCGCCTTGTCAGCCTGGCAAGTCTGCGTGAACTCCTTGATCAAATCCTCGGCGCTGGCATATTTAGACTCATAGCTCTTGAACTGCCCGAACAAATGATTGTATTGCATGTTTAAGTCCTCGTTCCTCGCTTGGAACCAGGTACTCAGCTGCTGTGCTCGATCCCTCTCTCCTTCCGCCGCCTTGAGGTGTGCATCCGTAGAATACAGGCTTAGCCGTAATGCAGCTAGCGAGCCCTGTAGCTCTTGCTGTTCGACTGTATGTTGAGCTTTCAACATGCTGTTCTCTTGGACAAGATTCTGCTCTTTGAGGACGAGGCTCTTGAAAAAGTCCCAGTCATGCATGGAAGGATTGCAATGGCAACAGGTCATCTTCTTGAGACGATTAGCTACACATGATCTTGCTTGATCTCGTCTTCGCACTTACTTCGGGATGGGCTTCAGCCATTGCAGTGTTGATCTTTTCCAAGCACCCAGCAGAACTTCGGTCGAAGGAAGCTCCCGCAGTATATACAGAGTTGAGAAATGGTAGGGAGTCATTTATGAGAGGGGCTGTATCGTCCTTTACCTGTTCCAAGATTGCTCAAACCGGAGGCAGAAGCCCTTTGTGAAGCTGCGTGATGAGACGAGAATATGAAGGGCCAGAACGCGTTGAAAATGACGGCAAATCATTGCGCAAGCGTCTGATTGGGTTCACGTGCTCGAGCAGTCGCCCGATCATGAGTGCGCTCGTGTGGCGTGGGTGATCCTTCGGGGAGGCCAAACGATCAACATGATTGCGAGAAAGGTTTAAACTCTCGAGAATTGGCTTGCGCGCCATGAGCCGCCCGTGTGAGGAACCTGCAGCTTGCAGAGGTTGCTGCACATGTAAGCGCCGTCACACTTGATAGCCGCGAGACCCGGCCTTCTGCATCAGTACAGTACCGCAATTCTTAAACAGTGCACATCGCACCGTTTCGCTGCTGCTCATCAGTTTTAGATCTCTTCTCGTGATGGCATCGTTTTCGACCGGTCAGATGCCGAACGGGACTCGACCCTCGCAGGCTCAGTTCGCTTCAAGCAGCAGCCAAACATATGATCATCAATTCTCTGAGGGTTTCGAACATCCGATTCAAGCATATCAGGAGCAAAATGGTAACTTCGGAGGAGGCTACGGAGCACCAGTCGCACCTATGATGCATGCGCTGGGTTTAGGGTCGGGAACGCCCGAAAGCGTACGCCAACGATTACCCGACCCGCCAAGATTTGACGACGCCAACGAATTCCGCATCTTCATGCCGTCGGTGCAACAGGTCCACAATACGATGCAACAACACATGACCACGTGCTCGATACTGTACGTACAATCGGACTTCCCTGGAATTGGTTACTAATAGGAGGGAAGAAATCAACAGCTTTGTGATCGACTGGAAAAGCTAGAGAAGTGAGTAGCCTCTTGTTTGGGCAACTCTGAAGTAGACGGTGATTCGGGAACTAATCACAACCTCAGAACGAGTAACAAACTTTTGGCCTTCTCACAAGAGCTGGTAGCATGGTCGGACCGTGTACGCGCCATGATCGATGCACTCGGTCAGGACAGTGGGATAACTATCAGAGCTGGGGAGGGAGAAGACACCCGTAATTCGTCGTGATGTGTATCCGATCATATATGCTCAATACAGTACCCATCTAGCTCCTCATTGGGATGGAATGCTCGTATCAGTACCTGAGCTTCTTCGCGTGCTCTTTCTGAAGCCTTCTCACCTTTCATCCCGAAAAGATACAGACCTGTATCGTTGCATCCGATCTCAGCAGGGTCCAAGGTGACCAAACTACTTTCACAGACACTCATGATATAGTAACCTCGCTCTTGGTAGCTTCTAGTCAACGATTGCAAAGACGTCAGATCGACAGGTGTTGGAACGACGTGGACGAGCATCGTGGCCGTGTCGTAAAGTACGAAAGCCTGTGGATGCTGACCGTCTGTTAGCGCCGTGAATAGAGCTTGAGGGTCCGCATCACGACTGCAGATACGAAATGCCTGGGAAGCAATCGGCAACGAGTCCGGCCGTAGCTCGAGAAATGGAGCTGTGTGGCTATGTCGGTCCATGATTGAGACCCGGGCTGGTGAGTATGGGCTAAGAGAGAGGCCGCTACATCTACTCTCTCTATCTGGTAGAACATCGACTGGAGAGTATATCGAGCTTGAGGTTCGGCTCTGTTGCGGATGTCGCGACAATGGCGAGCGAGTGCGATGGCCAGGCACAACGTTGGCTGAAGAGGCGTAAGATGATGCCGAGTCCGGGCGAGGCCGTTCGATGACCAGCGATTTGAGAGGACTCTGATGGCCGAAGAAGGAATGAAAAATATCAATCTTGTAGCCAAGAGAAGTGACATAGCGGCCTGTCTCACCCTCACGACTTTGGTAGACAGTTGACAAAAAGAGAAAACGCTGGTCGCTGACATACGTCTTCTCATATGGCCTGCCACACCGATGCAGCCGCGGCTCCTCAACTTGGGAGCAAACTATGTGCGGGTCGCAACGCTCGTCGTCTTTAGGCAATATGCTACGCAGCACCTCTGAAATGCTTTGTATCCCGGACTCCATTTTCGAGTCATCGTAATGGAAGCGATCCGCTGGCCTCGCCGTTAGCAAGAAGCCACGCACCATGCAGTCGAAAGGGTCTTTTGTCTTAAGTCGTGCGATTTCCGGCCCTCCGTAACCCAAATCGTGAGCGAGGCGACCTAACCTTGGCAAAAGCTCCGCCTTGATGGCGTAAATAGGCTTTGACTTGCCGGCATCTTAACGTGGATTTATAGCATGCATGCTGGGGAAGTGGCGCATGCAATATAACCACAACTGGAGATAAGCCACCCTTTCATCCTGCTCGGCTTCAATAGCCATGTCCTCGAATAGATCTTCGCTGGATTGAACATGAGCTATGCCGTTGCCGGAAGACCTTTCGAAACGTGCTTTGAGCGACACGTGAATCGACTGCCGCGTTCTCGACGGGACGAGCGAGCGCATAATGCTTGCGCAGGGCTCCAAGTACTTCGTGTCCTCGAAGAAGGTAAACAAAGAAGGGATCCGGCATTGAGCAGCCCGCAGCCGTGTGAGGACTGCGTGTCTCTCTATTGGATCTACGATGTTGGTGAAGAGCTGGCCTGTATTCATAGCTAGAGCGATATCACTCATATCTTGCACCGATCGCATAGGGCAAAGCAGTTGGAGGTATTGCACACTACTTGCGTCGAGTAAGCACTCAATACCGGGCAGTAAGGTGGACCAGAAGGTATATATGTGAGTGAGGTAGTGAGTAAGTTCCTGGACGACCCATTAGAGAATACCACGCAGAGCTAGAATAGTACTCACCTCTTCACAATTCATAGATAAGAGTCTGTGCAGCGTACCGAGCTGCACTGATGACCACAAACCTGTAAAAGGCAAAAGCAGATCGAATGCATTGCTGAGCAGTGGGTACTTGGACTGCAGCAACTTCACATCTCGTAGCTTGGCTGGAGTCAATCTGGCTTGCCACTTCCGTACTTGCACTTCGTCACCTTTGATCTCATTTTGTCTTAAGTTGCGAAAAATGTCTCCATCATTCCATTTACGTGCGCCGGATTGTCCTGTCCGTAGATCCAGAACTGCAGCTTCTGACAGATCATCGGAATAGAGATCTACCACCCACCAGCGGTCACGGACTTCGAGGAACACTTGAGCGGCTTCAATTCGGTGCCTGCCGTGCAAAGCCCTCAACTTCTGAGACTCGGAAAAGACCAGTAATGGTGGTAGCTGCCTGTAATCCAGCAGATCTTCGGGATTGCAGCCTGCTCCTGCAATGGCTTCTTGTAGACAAGACGTGCTGACAACGACGGGTACATAATTCTCCGGCTCGAGCCTTTGACAGCCTTCTGTTTCAAAGGCTGTGATTAATCGCTCCACGTTCTTCGGTTCCAGACTTCGTCCGCCAGGCAGGGCCTCTGCTCCGAACTCGAGGTCTATAAGCCGCACTTTCGCGCGGCCACGATAATGACTCTGTTTATGGAGAAACAAAGCATCACTCTCCGCCATCACAGTTTTTCGAAGGCTGCTCGCTCGTCATCGCGGAGCGAATTTCTGGCGTTGAAGATATGCTTGTCAGACAAAACCAGTCGGCGGGTTCCCGTTCGGAACGCGAGTCCCAAACGGGAACCTGGGACACCCGCGCTTATAAAAAGAGGAAGTCGTCGCCCGGATCCACTCGAATCGACATATCCAACCCACATGATGACCAAGTATCGGCAATCGTGTCAGCACGCCGACGATTGGCTTCGCGTCTGTGCTACTGGCTCACATTGCTCTGTTGTCGACACCTTTGGGTTTGCCAAGGTCGCCGATTCGTTACCACGGCCAACGGCGCAATTCCCTTCATGCTTGTTCTTTCTTGGCGACAAGGGCAAAGACGAAGCGCTCCGACAGCTATATGGCCACAATCCAAGCAGAGCCAAACAGTGTGGCGCAGCTCGCGTGCGGCTTGACAGACGTTCTCGCAATTCCTCAAACCCAGTCTTCTTTGCCGATGCGAACTTGTCCCTGGACGCATATCCTTATGAACCGCTTATTTGCCATCAAGAAACGACAGTTTCGGTCAATTGGCCCTCCGCCGAGCTGCAAGACGTGCTCGACCATGTTTTCACACGAGTACTGCTTGCTTCAAGCCATATGCTGATTTTGTTTGTAAACGATTTCGACAGTCTCGACGCCGTCCGGCAAAGTCTGATCACATGGATCGAGATTGGGATCAAGTCCGATGCGCCTGCTGAGACACGGCCTCGGCTACTGCTCGTCGTGCAAGAGGGCACCCACACGCGAGAAAGTATACGGGAGCTGTACGCCGAGCTCGAAGCCTATCGCTTGACTGAATTGTTCTCCCTAATTTCGACCTTCTACCTAGGTGAGCGTTATTTGCCGCTGCAAGACGAGATTCGGCGCCAGTCGCGAGAGATTAGAGATGTTCTCGAAGCCGCATCCTGGTCATTCTCCGCGCGGCACATGATAGGTCTCTATAAATTTCGTCTGAGGCACACAGCTGATACCAAATCCGTCCATCTCAACACGATCGAGGCAACAAGGCAGTATCATGGCTCGCTGTCGGACTACCACGAACACCTAGCGCTTGTATTGGAGTACAGCCGACGCTGTTCTATCTCACACCAGAAAACAGCATCATTTATCGCTTCTACTATGCTCATGGATGCCTATCCGTTAGGTGGTCACTGCAAGTATAGCTTACCGTGCGCTGAAGACTCTGCTAACCCAAGCAGTATTCGAGCCAGGCCGTACATTCCGAACAGTGTACGAGACCCATTATGTCAAGGCTGTACAGAAGGTCTACGGAGATGCAAGCTGCACTACACTACCTTCTATCCTTGCACAAGAAGTGAGGCTGGCTTTCGCGCGGCACTGGGAGTATCTGGCCGCAGGTCATTCGACCTCAGCGTCGCTACACGCTGAGAACATGAGAGCGAGTGGACCCCTCTGGAGCGGTTTGTTGTCGAATAAGACCTGCTTGCTCTGTCTACGACGACCCCCAGCGCACGTTCTACGCTGTCATCACTCCATCTGCGATACTTGCATATCGATGTTCGGCACGCCAAGTTTAGGCGTCGACTATCAATACCAGCTATCCAGTTGTCCTTTCTGCGGTACGGATGGTATGATATTAGCACGTCTCAAGCCGCCAACAGCAGGGGTCAGGATACTGAGTATCGACGGAGGTGGCACTCGTGGTGTGGTGCCACTGGAATTCCTTAAACTTCTACAGGGTGCACTAGGCAGTTCTTGTAATCTTCCAGACTACTTCGACCTGGCAGTAGGCACAAGTTCAGGTCAGCAAATCGCACGTGTACTATTTTCGAGGGACTAATATCTGACAGGGGGGCTTATTGTCCTCATCGCATTTCTCTATCGATGGTCGACTAGCCGCAGCAGTGAAACTTTCGAGCGATTCGCCAATGAGCTTTTTGCTACCAAGCCTACTAAGAGTATGCCGAACAAAATACAACGATATATGCAGTGGCTTATGTCGGATGGCAAATATGACGCCGCTGCAGTCGAGGCATTTTATAAAGAAGTGTTCGGAGAGACGCAGACTATGTTCGACTGGGCGCCTCACAGACAGTCCGGAATCAAAATTGCCATTACTACCGCATCTACTTTCGACGCCTCTGGGTTCTTGCTCACGAACTACAACACCCTACAGGGCCGACCATCAGACTTAGGTATTATGGATCCGATCTTCTCCCGTGTCGATAGCTTATTGACC
The DNA here is from genome assembly GCA_002116355.1 of Dothistroma pini CBS 116487. Lineage (NCBI taxonomy): Eukaryota > Fungi > Ascomycota > Dothideomycetes > Mycosphaerellales > Mycosphaerellaceae > Dothistroma > Dothistroma pini. The sequence goes on along the minus strand of KZ108251.1, from coordinate 27,151 downwards.
CATCCTTAGGGTATTGTAGCCTTCCGCATAGTACGCCGTCAAGTGAAGCGCTGGTTTGGGAAGCGTAAGTCTGGATAAAGTCGATCAAACTTCACGAATCTAATTCGTAGCAGGGCTAGAGCGACTACTGCAGCGCCAGCGTGAGTACGCTTTGTAACTTTCCACGTGTGATCTAACAGTGATAGATTATTCCCTCCCGTTGAGATTCAGGCTTACTCTCGCCACTTCCAGGACGGTGCCCTACGCTTCAATAACCCCGTCGAGCTGGGAGCCTGTGAAAGCCGCTACATCTGGCCGGATCAGAGCATGACGGATATAGTCTTGTCGTTGGGTACAGGAACTATGGAAAGCGGCGGCACTGACCTTCCACCGAAGGAACATTCCCTACCACGTCTACTCCACCTCGTCTCCCGTGGGTTTGTGCCACGAACCTTAAAGGCTGTCTCGAAGTCGTACGATGGCCAGCGAGCGTGGATGTCGTACAGCAACAGGACGCCGCCATCTATGAAGTCTCAAGAATTCAGGCTCAACATCAACATGGATGAAGCACCGCCGCTTGACGATACAGCTTGCATGAAAATCTTGAAACAGAACGTGCGTGAAGAGCCGAAGGGCCACAGCATTCGCATGGAATTGGCAACGGCTTTGTTGATGTCATCATTTTACTTTGAGCTTGATGTGCGGCCTCAATATGACAAGGGCTGGTACCGGTGTAAGGGAACTATCTTCTGTCGCAATTATGGCCCTGCGGTACTCGAGCGGCTTGGAAAACTCAACAGTAGCCCTATGGAGCTGATACTGGATGTGTCCAGCGAGACGCAGGCGCGTGAAACGTTCCTGACGGATATTGCTGACAGACGTGCAATCTGTACCACTTGCAAGCGATACTCGAAGCAAGTCACGTTCTACGTGCACAGTCTGTCGGATGTCGTCACGTTGAGTGTGAAGTCGGCACACCAACAACGAAAGAAGATTTCCGGGTTCCCCCAGCCTATGAAGTGGTTCACGCAACAGCAGCGCTTCGATGCTGATTTTGGCGCTCCAGGCGTTATTTGGACCAATCAGTATGGGTGTGACCGGTGCAGAGAGGCATCAGCTAAGCGCAAGCTTGTCGACAGCTCACCGAAACACAAGCCGAAACGGGTTCGTAGATGACATTTTCTGTAGTATCATTAGTCAGCTCTTCAGGTATATGTTCAATGCTCCTGATACCCCAGGTATAAGCACCATAAGCTTGTCATGGATGCAACAGAGTCGAATGATGATACTCGAAGGGCCACGTGCTTACCGTCTAGCCAAGAATATTATCAGGTACAGGCCCCTCGCAAGCGACCATTGCAAGACGGCGGTATCGGAGACACCAAAAGTGCAAAGCATAGATTTATATCGCGACCAGAACAACCTCGGATGCCGCTGCCGGTGAATAGTCCTTCTCTCTTCGAAAGGCATCCGATCGTCGCGGTCCCGGCTTTGCCAATCGCGAAGCCTCAACTCAGAGCGTATCAGTCTATCATCGAAGAGTACCAGGCTGGATGGGGCAGTGTTGCTTATCAGGTCAATTCCATGTTCCAAGTGGTGTTCATCAAAAGGAGACCCAAGGCTCAATTCCGGTTAGAGGATCTACAGACCACAACATGCTCTAATCTCGTCAATCTTTTGAACTTCTTCGTGGACGGGGACGAGACGGTTGTGGTGTATGAGAGTATGGCGGTGTCTCTAGCAGACATCATTGCAAGTCCCAGCGCTTCCTTCCAGGAGTACGAGATTGCAGCCTTATGCACCGAGGCAAGCTTGTTGGTTTGGCGCCCTTACACATTAGCATGCTAACAGCTTGATGCGCAGGTGCTCAAAGGGCTCAAGTACATACATACGACACTTGGCATTGGGCACGATGTCACGGCTGCAAACGTACTGCTGACGCATGGAGCGGATGTTAAAATTGGTATGTATTACATTGCCGACTGAGAATCTTCACCTGACAGGCACTAGCTTGTATCGGAGACAGCATGACGGACCGACTTCCCGTAACGCAGGACAATGTAGAGGCGGTCGGCAATATCGCAACACGGCTGCTGCAGGAGACGACGTCCTTGCCGGGCTATCAAGGCAGCACCGATCTCGAAGACTTCTTGAAGCAGACCAAGACTGCCAGTAGCAGTGCTATTCTACATGTATGTTCGATTCATCTGCGTCGGGGCCAGATCGTTCTAAACAGATCATGTAGCATAACTTCCTGAAGAAGTCGCCGGGCCCACGGTGCCTCATACCTTACGTGTGCATTGCACAGCGTAGCGCGCGGAAACGCTGGCGAATCTCGGATGAGCTTGGGGGATCCTGTGATCCTCTGTGATATTTTGAGCCGGTCACATGAAGAATGTGGGCGCTTGAAGGCGTCAGCGCTGGAAGTAGCTCTTGTTATATAACTCTTGAATGTATCTGCACTCCCAATGATCTGTTCTCACAAGCGCCGCACAGTCCAACATGGCAGAACATGCTATCACCGAGGCACTCTTTCAAAGCGTTTGCTGTTCCGCTCTCAAGCTTGCCGAGGTCAGCCCTGGCAGCCGCGTTGCCATCTTTGCCGAGACTGGCTCACCTCGGGAAACGCAGGCTTTCTCAACTCACAACGACTGGCCTTTCGATTTCAAGGTCAGTACATGATCTGCTTCGAAGTCGACACCACTGAAATATCTAGCCCCAACCACGATTACGAGTTAAGAGCCTTCGAGATTATGTGGGCGCCTGGACAGTACAAGACCACACAGGCCCAGGTGTTTTCATGCCCACCGGAAGACCTGGTGTAGCAACATTGCAAGATCGATTATCCGCAGCTGAAAGGACCATCGCCCACGAACGACTGGCAAGAACAAAGGAATCACAAGCACACGAGATCGAGCGGCGTGAGTGGGCGAGCCAGCAGGCTCAGCTAAGAGGTCTAATAACTCAAAAGAAACGTGCGGTCGAAGAGCGCGACGCTTGCCTCCATAAACTGCGAATCACCTTGATGAATTGCAGCAGAGCAGCTTTGCCTGAGTCTGAAGTAGGTCAGCTGTTGCTAACACTAGCGAACGACTTCGACCGCGAATCGAGCATACGGCACAACCGGAGCCTCGTCCAGCTTCGTGGTCTACAACAAAGATTGATTCAACGGGAGCGCAAAATCGGTCGATCGAGCGTGAGTGTCGCTGCTCGGAATAAGGGCTTGCCGTCCTCTGCAGATCCAAATATCAAGGTGAGTATGCACCGCTATTGCTGAATGAGACAACGCCTGACTGTTATATGAGCGTGTTATACCAATTTCTACATCAGGACTCCATACAGGCGATCCGATCAGAACGACACAAAACGCTTCTCTAGAGCAAGACCCTGTCACCACTGACCCTACGGATCCCGCACGAGAGCAGCGTAGTCCATGTCGAGATTAGTCGACGACTTCGTTTGTGCGAACATCGTCAGGTGCAGATCGCAATACTCAGCAGTGCAGGTCCATTAGTCGTACATCAAGCAAGCTGCCTATCTCGCCCTGATGGACAAACACTAGATCCTATTCAAGCTTGAGGATCTCAATAGGTTTTGCAAGGAGGTCATATCACATAAGCGAGCTAGTATCGCGAAGGCACGACGTCCAAGGCCACGAATTAGAAGCAAGTTGCCATTGAATCTGAAGAACTGAACCCTTGTCAGCGCTGCAGACATGTCACGCAACCTAGTGGTCTCAGACTTCACTTTGGTCGTCAACTTCCCCGGCCTGTAGACTCTAATAGAGACCTGTGGCTCATCGAATCTTCCGGCAGCCCTCCGTGACACTCGCTCAACGTGGCTAGTAGTCGATCCAAAGAGTCGCACATCGCTATAAGACATGGCTTTGAGCAAGTATCTGCACAGATACAAGGCGAGAGGAATCTCTATCACGGTCGTGCAAGCGTGGTTGGACAATGTGCTCACAAACTTTCCTTTCTCATGGTACGTGTAGTAAAACGCTTTCCTCGCGACACTGGTACCGTTCTTGCAGAGGTTATCAAATGTCAGCGGGTTATAGCACTTTCGACACCAACGTAGATGGCTTTCGAGTGCTTCGAACGCTAAAGCCTCACTAGCTGTTGGAGGACGTGATATCGAAGTCACTTCACTACGAGCGAAAGTAACGCGAGGCCTTGGGCCGGTGTTCGAAGAAGGCATGACTGATATGCTTGAAAAGATGTTGGGACATGCATTCTCTTATAAGCTTGCCTCCAGCCGTTTCTATCGCGAAAGCGCCGTTTCAGGTTTCATCTGCGCAGTAAATATAAAGTCGACAACGTCTTTACAAAGGACGCTCTATTATCCGAGCTCGCTAAAGATGGGAGTTGATGTTGCGCGAGCTGCGAGTGGTCTCTCAATGCGCCTGTGGCTATACGTTTGCCCCCAAGTCGCAGCACGCCTCGAGCCATACGCAGGTCTTGAGGCAACGGTACTTTGTCAGCTCTCTAAACCCAGGCTGCGATCAGCGACAGAGGCTCTTTACCGCCGCATACCGGCGCTGTTTGAGCACGCGAGCAACGTTGACAATCTGGCTTGCTTTATTATGGCAATGCTTATCTCTGTGATGCTTCTTGCGCTCGGTGTACGCGCTGTTCTATACGTGAGATGAATGAGGGATGCGAAATATTCAGAATAGGAACAGTCTCATTCCATTTCATCGCTTGACTAGTTCTAGATCACTGAGCCGGAACGAGCTCTTCTGCGCCCGATCCGGCTGCCGCCGCTAAAGATAAGCTTGGTTTTAGCGGCGGTAACGAGAACCCAATTATGTATCCTGAGTCTTGCTGTTCCGCAGCCGCACGCGCAAGTGTCAATGCCGTATTTGCCAAGGTGGAGCATCGCCGCGCGATATAAATGCTCGAATACGCTTGAAGAACAGACGTCTACCTACCGCCTACACAAGCATGTCTCGTCCAATATCTACCGGCAAGCAACACGATGTTATAGACGAGGAAATTATGCTCTGCCTATCGTCGGACTCCATTTGTGCGACACCTCGTTCAGACAGCGATTACTCTCTTGAGTACGAAAGTGAAGACTCTTCTTTCATATCTGAATACCCAGAGTCTGACGCAGACGAGCATCCGGCACCTGGAACAAGAGACAAAGATTGTGAACGTAACGGCAAGCTGATTGAACGTCAGCTTGACAACGGGCAAAGCAGAACACGGGCTGCGTACTATCGCAACGTAAAACAGACCATCGAGGTCCCACACGAGCAACGAAGTTTGCATCCCGCATGTCCTCCTAATCGCCGCAACACTGCTATCGCATCACACGAGGATCCTCGCCTACCGGGCTGCGCTCGGCATAGGACTGCTTTCACCTCGCGCGCAGCGGATGAGTGGAATGTGCACGAAATTACCGGAGAGTATCAAGATTCCAATGGTGTAACGTTTATGCGTGTCTCCTGGGAGGAGACTTGGGAGCCTTTAGCGAGTCTAGGCAGCGCTTGGCCGGCGGTGGAGAGCTTTCGTCGTAGGAACAGTCACGTCGAGATAGCTGGAGGTACTAGAAAGCGGCGCATCGATTGTGAAACTCAATCAGGATCCGTGGTTAAGCGTGTGAGGCATGGTGACACAGGTGAAGTGGTTTCCAGTGGTGTGGACGAAGGATGGCCAGCCACACTACCATACTAGCGGCGATGTCCATTATTTCTTTGTCTTATCTAGCTTAACAGTGGCCATCTCGAAATGACTATTCTCTGTCAGTAATATATTGTCTATTAGCGATAATGCCGGTTGCAAGTCTATACGTCCAATCAGAATTAGAAGTATGAGGCGACGCAGAGAACACGCGCGATGGAGGCACCCCTAGACTGTCGAGCCACGCCAGCCAAGGAGTAGCATTGTGGTTGAAAGTCCGCGTAGGGATGCTTATGTCACGACGGAACTGGCACAGCCATCCTATACAGTGCAGACGTATCCTTTGGCAAAGTGGAGGAAACTCGTAGCCTTTGCGTCTCCAGATGTCGCGGCGCCCTTGTAGAAAATATCTAGCTCGACGCAGCGAGCAGAAGTATGTCAGCTCGGCTCGAGTATACGTCGTGACCTCTGACCACAGTCTGACCAAGGTGCCATGATACAGAGAAAGCTTGCGTAGGTTGCAGTCCGTTGCATTGCGCCAACGACCAATGTACGTGCATTCCCAGTCGACCTTGTGCAGGCCCATGAGAGCGGCGAGCTGCTCCGGTGCCCTGCGATGGGCAAGCAGGTCTTGAGAGCCGTCCAACAGCGGCTCTACATCTACACGCATGGACCTCAAGTGTGGCGACTGTAAGGCACGCTCAAGTGCCTGGGCTCCATCACACTGCATAAGAATGGAATCCTGCAGCTGTCGTTCATAGACAGCGACGTGCCGCAGCTGATCCAAGACCTCGGATCGAGTCATCGTAGCAAGCTCTCGTGATGTGACACAGACTGTGGTAAGGCGGTAAAAGGAATCAATCGCGTCAGGGGTGAGCTGGCGACAGATACGGAGAGCGGACATGTTGATATCAACTTTTTCCTGGTACAAATGTTGGCAACGCCATTTTTCCAGCGTTCCGGAAGGTCGAATCAATTTACGAAACACCTTTGTAACGGCTGCGTAGAGGTGCTGTGCGTGATGGCAAGAACAACGACCTACGGCTGGGCGAGTCATGAGCGCACGCCTGGATACCTGCGATAGCACAACGAACTCAAATATAAGAATGCGTATTTCTGCAGGCAGACGAAGAAGAGGTGAAGACATTCTGATATGTGCAGATTTCGAACGAGCAAGACGCCTGTGAAATTATAGTGCTGTGATGTATGCAATATTGTTTGGGACAAGGCCGCTCGTTTGAGCCCGACCCTGTTCGGGGTTTGATGCTTCAGACCATCAATAAGGCTAATGACGCACACGATGCCGTCAAAAGGGATGGGAGAAACGTGCCGCGTGATGCTATAGCAGAGGAAACCACTCTCGTGACGACCACCTCAAACTTTAAGTTGCTACTGTTGTAGCAATTTTGCGGCGTTACTTTCTCTACTTCCTCAATCTCCGCGAGCGTAGCATCTACGCACTTACGCAGGTCAGCTGGGCCCAAAAGATGTTTCATTGGTGCAATATACCGAGTACAGAGCTGCACCGTCTCTTGCAACTTCGATGATTTGTATCGTGATGTTGTCCCCAGCAGTGAGCGATAGATGTGGTGGGAGATCAATCTGAGGCAAGCAGAATTGACCAGGGTACTGCGAATTACTCGGACCGGCGACTTGGAACGGAGGCACGATAGCATGCGAATACTGGCGCGGTGCGAGATTTCCTGGCTCTGTGATGCCGATGTTTATATAGAACAGCGCTTTCGCGTGTCCTGGAAACCATCCTGGCTGTACAGAAAGCGCGCCTCCTGTGTAGGGCCATTTAGTTCGATTGGAGGACACGGGAAGTCCGCCGCCTGCTTATTAGCCTCGACGCTCGACACCATTGCAGCATAAGAGCTTACAGGGATAGATCCACTGCATGCCGTACGGAAAGCTCGGCGTACCATCGCTGGAGAAGTCGACACCTATACTGGATGGGTTTTGCTCCGCTGGTATTCCGCTCGTGTGTAGATTGTTACCTCTCCACCCTGGATATGTGATGACTGAATGTGCATTGGCGTAAGAATACGCCAAAAGCAGGCTCGGCCATCTCAACGAAAGCATTGGCATCTGACTGAATGCGGTGGAAGCCACGAAAAGGTGTCGACAAATTGTTGCTCATGCATGGACAATCGCTGCGCCAGCTTTTGTAAGTAAATGATTCGTCAGTCCCAGTCACATGCTTAGCCGCCCTAGAGCACGTCTCTCCTGGCTTGGACAGCACCGTGAGCTATATTAAGAAGGTGCATCTTGCTATGCTTTGAGCGTATCATTATTCGATGAATACTGTCTCCCAAGCTGCCCACCGAAGAAGATTGTCTGGACACTGCCCTCGCCTTCGGCTGCCCAGCTCAACAATGCTATTCCAAGTCCGCATCGTGCAGTATACCTTTGCAGCACTCATCACTCGCACTGCTATGGTCGGGACGCAGATTGATCGAGAAGAGACAACGTACCACGACTTCTGCGGGCTTATTCGAAGAAACATCCCGAGTCTCCTTGCAAAAGAAGGTGTACATTCAGGGCGACGCGCCGCCGTACGATGCGCAACATCAAGCACTGAACTGGACGATATCATACAGACCATCGATATAATCGTCGATGGACCTAGCGGTAATCTCAACTTCCCATGGTCTTACATCGCGCTCGACGATTCACTCAAGCCTCGCGGCCAATCTAGCGGGTCCGCGAGCAGGGGAAATGCTTAAAACCTGACGCTCGAAGCTGGACATAGCATACGGACAGCGCAAAGTCGGGCATGCGTAATGTTTGATGTAGAAAGAACATTGCATTGAAGTGCGGTGCGTGTCTGCTTTCGGCGAAGAGGAGAGATCATTGAATCAGCCAAGGCCGTTTTGCGTGCGGAGTTTATACGGCAGTGCACTTTCTGTAAATGATACTGGGTAGCGGCAACATCCTAACTCATGATAAAGATTTCTAGACCGCCTCGCGATTACGTGTTGTCCTCTTTGCAATTGTGTTCCGGCCAGCCATGAGGTTTCGCTCTATATATGCTTCAAGATTGCGTGCCAATCGGTGGATGGTAACGCCAGGTCGCTCTGCAGTGACTGCTGATGAGGTTGCAGCTGAATTAGTTGTTGTGGCTGGCAGCAAAAGGCCGACAGGATAAGCTGCGACTAAAGCAGACTCCAACAACGGACACCACGACCCTACAAGATCGTGAAGACCGCGCCTAGCTTGAGATTCTATCGTGAAAAGCTCGGCGTCACCGATCTCAAGGAATATGACGAGGGTGCGGAGACGGTCAAGTGCCTGGGATAGATGTAGTCGTGGATACTGTGGAAGCCTGGGACGCCAGCAGTACACCAGTACCATGTGTGTGAGATTGCAGGCCTGCCATGGCATCAAAACCCGGCAGACGAAGTGGGAAAGGGTCTCTTGGGAGTGGAAGCAGAATGTGTTCTCCCGAAATACGAGAGGCGATGTCTCCAGGTGCAAAAGTCGGCATACCAAGGAGATGGGGAGTAGAGTCCACTCGAATCTATCCAGAGTTTTTCGGTGTAGCGCTTGCTTCTGTAGTCGTGAATACGCAGGCAGAGCGCGAGGCGATTCCTCGCAGGTACGGTACGAGGAAGCGTCACAATGTCGGTGGCGTATGTAGTACTCATCATAACCACTGAATCGTCGATGCTCTTTGATCTTTTCAGCCCAGTGTCTGTCAGCGATGATTGGGCACTTCTGCTGCAGATCCTCTTCCTGATCCTCAAAGTCTTTGTGCTCAAGTTCTCAAGGCAAGACTGTGTCTTTTAAATCATGTCGTGCACCCTTGCAGCATTGTCGTACCCAGCGTCGTCCGCTCGGGAGGGCTTGTATATGGAACATTTTGTTGCGAGAAAGGAGATGCAGGAAAATCTTGTAGCGTAACTCGGCAGGAATGCGCAGTATCGGGGGCCCAGCGTCACGCTGAGTGGCTTCGAGCTGAATGGGCTGCATCTCAAGCGGTTCGTTCGTCGACTTCGGTGTCGGCGGAATCGCAGGAGAGTGCTTTACCCTCACGGTAGCTCCATCTTCGATTGACCGCAGCGCTTCGGCCGACGGTCGTGGTCGCCCATCAGCCAGTAGCCTGGCACCAGCTCCAGCCAGCTGGCATATGGTCATGAGCCGTTACGACGGAGAGACTGGTCTCGGATGATATGCGAGCGGAAAAGCGTCGTCGCAAGGCAAATATTCTTGGCGAAAGCATTGGCCAACTCGCCCCCGCGCGGGTTGGTCAGTGCTTTTTGCTCCTTCACTCCCTCGTCTCGCTCGCCCACCACGACCGCTTTGTTGACTGCCGAACATCGCCATGGGTTTCTCATCTCTCACAGTGCCAGAGGAGTACGAACTCGTCGCTTCGTTCAATCGGGAGCTCTGCACGGTGCTAGACTCGCAGGATGGAAAGCAGCAGTTCGCCCTGGAGTTCTACTACACGACGCTAAAGGCTCAGCACGATTACGCTGCTGCGAATGTAATTGCAATCAGTGCTGCTGTTGAATGTTATACGAAAGAGCTTGGAATAGCATACAGAGATAATAAGGAATTGGCCGCATTGAGGAGATTGTCAAGATCTGTCGAACGTGGTTCCGTATCCGAGACTGAATACAGGAAACGATGCAGCACGGCAACACTTGTGGCAATCTGGTCTTGGGACACCGTTGTACACTATTGCTGGAACGATATGGGTGCGAAATCATTGGCCAGTCTTGTGAAGGTAGCCAAAAAGTACCCAAGATGGGAACAATTTGTCACTATTGCCAACTCTTGCATGATCAGAAGACACGAAGACAGTGTCAATGATGCCGAAATATCCAGCATAGGATATCACGACCCGAGAAGTACTTCTAAATCCAAGCGCTCACCTCTAGAGCCGCGAGACATCACCTTACTACTGGCCGGCATGAGCGAAGCCATCATCGATCAGTCACAGCAGCGAATATCGCGATGGATTCGACCATGCAAGTGCCTGGAGATACAGGGATACCTTGTCACTGACGAGCAACTATCGAAGCGAGCATTGGCGCGGGATCGCTTTGGAATGCTCATCAGATCCGAGGATCCTGTCAAGCGGGCAGAATGCTGCCAACTCTGTGAGCGGCCGCCGGCAACCACTGCAGGCAAAAGGCCGATGAAAGGACTGAAAGATGGAAACAAACCGTTGAAAAGGCCTAGGTTTGGCACACTAACGGTGCCGAAGCCCCTGGACCCTCCACCACCGTCTCCAGATGAGGACCTGTTCACGAACGATTCTAGCGAAGAAGAGAACTCAGATCTTGGCGTTGTCAGCCCTAGTCCTGGTGGCTCAGATGACAGTCTAGTCACAACACCGAAGCAAACGCCGACTAAAGACGACTCAGCCAGCTATGTATCTGGCCTGAGCAATACACAAGACCTGGCAGCGAGGGAAAACACGAACCAGGCGGCTAGTTCCGCGGCGCTAGAGACATTGGACCCCGCATCGAATAAGTATGCGACACAAGAAGCGGTATCACCGTGCAGAGATGCCTCCCCGGCCCATGACGATCATCTTTCGGCGGATGACGGTCTTGCAGCCCCTTTGACATCGGCCGTGGAATTCGACGTGCCAGCCGACGATGATTGCCATCTATTAACGCCTCCTACATTACCATTGCTGTCCGGCTCACGCAAAGATACGATTCTCCAAGTCGAGCATCAGTCAGTTGCCGGCGGCGCTTTTGGGCCTTGTTCCCCAGCGCTCGGCTGGCGGCCGCTGGACGGCGAACCCTTCGCGCGTCTACCAACACCTTCCCCTGTGTCAAAAACGCGCTCTGCGGTATTTCGTTGCCCGCAATGCCGCACGGAGTGCACCAAATGTGTCGTTCCCGGGCAGTTCGGCTCCGAGGAAGCCAATAAGCGCTACCAAATTGCGCACGAGGCGCACAATCTTGCCCGTAGTCAGAAGACTGGTCAGATTCAGAATTGGATGTCGCCAATACGCTTCGCAAGGCTTCATTTCAGCGACGACCTGCTGCGACATGTCGATGCCAATCAAGTTCCACTTGAAGATGCCGATGCCTGCGTATGGTCTTGGGCGCATTTCAAAGAGCGCGCCAATGCCCACGTCAGTTTTTCGAAACCCATCATAATCAAGCAAGAGCCTCCAGACGTCCACTACGACCTGCTATGGTTTTTACGCCGGCTTCGGACGACATATGCTGGAAAGTCATTGTCCGCCCAGAGAGGTAGGGACAGGGCACCGCAGCGTATAGAGATCGAAGCTCTTGCTCGCCACCTTACTTCAGACAAGCCGGCTTCAGTCAACGTACTTAGCCTTGACGATGTGACCTTTGCGACGAAGCCGCATCTCACACGTATGGACAGATTCACTCTATTGGAGCGCCTCGTCAATCGAGCCAGGGTTGATCAGTCTGACGATCCTTCCCTTGCGCAAAAGTCGGTGTGGTCGTCAGCTTGTGATGTCCAAAGCTGCACCCATTTCAACATTCTAGCTTCTAGAGGTGCGTTCTCGGCACCGCACAGAGACTCAATGGGAGGCACCTGGATTCACATGCTCTTTGGCTCAAAGCTATGGTGGATAGTCAGCTCACTTGCAGATACAGATGTCGAAGAATTACACCAGCAGATCGAAACAGGGCGGCCATGGCATCCGCAGGGACGAGAAAGAGCCCTTATCCTCGAGGCCAATGATGTACTCGTGATGCCTCACGAGTACCCTGTGCTTCATGCCGTCTTAACGCTGGAGCCAACCTTGGCACATGGCGGCATGTTCTGGGACGATGAGCATATTGAGTCTGTGTTACGCCTCCTGGTTCAAAACGCCAAGAACCGACATTGTACCAACGAGCCAATGGCCTTCCAGCTACCTGCCATCGTCGACGGTCTTCGTGACCTGATATCTCACGAAGGCGTGATTCCGGATACAAACGACCACAGATCGCTTCGAACTCTAATTGATGAGTTCAATTCCTTGCGATGTGATTGCGATATCACATCCGGCACATGCGAGCAAGACACATGTCCGTGCTTCGCGGATGGTCGAAGGTGCTGGTCAATATGCGGCAGCCATCCTGAAATTCACTCGAAAGTAACACTTGCCGCTGATGATTGGAGTTGCATGAGCGAGGACCCGTTCTGAGGGGCGCTGTGCTGCGGTCTTGGATTCATTCGTTGGTGAGTGCTAATAATGGAACATCTTGGCGTTCGCCCTGGGCATTAAATTCGTAAACATCCGCACACAGTCTGAGTATCTTGCGCTTATGGCACTACTCCGTTCAAGATATTTTGACCTGCCAACAGAAATTTGGATGCTTATTCTAGGATACGTGGTTCTAACGGAGGTCCCAACCACGGAATTGGTACGATGTGCTCCACGACCGTGCACCTGCACACAACTCAACGGCTGGTTCCATCGAGTATGTGAACTCTGGCCAACCAATTGGCGGTCCCGCAAGAGATGGCGATGTTACCACGTCTCTCGCCAGGAGCTTCGCCCTCTCCGGTTGAGCTGTTTGTTTGTGAACTCGGCCATGTCGGCGAGTTTCTCCTCGGCTCTCTACGGACTGCGCTCTGTATGCCTCACTACTAGCGAAGCGTGGGACTTGCTTGCCAAATCGGGCCTAATGGACATGGGTATTGAAGTGAGGCTATACGAGAGACGCTCGTCCGAGTCGACTTTCTTACGTGGGGAATCTTGCGACCTTGCTCGAAGATTGCTAGCTGGGCAGCGACTGAAGGTGTTGCATATCGATATCGAACCAATATACGAGCATTGCACTGTCGCGACAATGCATACAGTGACCGACTGTCTTCAGCTGCCCAGCTTGCAGTGGCAGTGCATTGATGTTGGACGTTATAAGCTCCGGCTTACAGACACTACAGTAATGCTGTACCACGGGACACTCATGCCTCTTTGGAAGCAAGCGGCAGGCATGTCCATGTCAGAGCTCGATATTCTTACACTGCTCCACGACAGCGAAGCATTTTTGGCAACGAACAAAAGGACGTGGTTGTCACAAGGGTTTGCATTTCCCCCACTGTGTCAGAGGGTCTTACTTTCACAGTTATGCTGGCTGTGTGCGATTCGTAGCAGCACGCTCCACGCGGATGATCTTGTAGAACGACGCTGGCTTCGATGGCTCGACTTTGAACATGAGGACTTTGGTAGACTTGTTCCTGCCTACGAAGAGAGTCGAAATCATGTGTGGTCGCACAAAATAGCATCCCATCTGCCGCAATTGAAAAGATGGGTGGAGAGCCATTGACCTTGGATATACTAGACTAGATACATTGAATGAACTCATAGCTCTGACCAGTGCACGACTTCCACAGCGGATACCTCATTGACGGGCGATGCTCGCAAGAATGCAAATGCCAACACTTGTGTCACAGTTTTCCAGATACCTGCGTGCTTCTGCTTATTGCTCTTATTCTTCTCCTTCTTCTTCTCCGAGCGCCTGAACGGCTGAACCTTTGGCGAAAGGCCCTCCTTGTGAATAATCGCCGGTCTGTGCGCCTGCCAGGAAGTTGCCATGGTTGTGAGACCCAGTGGTCGGTCATCGCGGACTTGATCTCGGTCAATAGGGTGGAAAGCTCTTGACGAAAGGTTGAAACATGCTCGTGTCGTCGTTGTCGGAGCTGATAGAGGAGGTTGGAGTAACGGTGATATGGCGAAAGCTGGCAGCAGTGGCGTGCATGGCGTGGAATTTGCCTTCATGCCTCGCGGAGAACGACAAAAGCCCAGCTGCACTCGTGGCAGGTTTGCAGCCGGAGGAATTGTCACACGGAGTGTAGGGCGCGACTTCATCTTGTCAGCTCACCCAAGAGCTCCTTTGGGAGTGTGTTGACGATGAATGACAGGCAGTCTTGGTCTTTTCATGGTAACGTCTGGGATCGGCACGACGATCCAGGCGCGGCGCTTAAAAAAGTTTGGTGCTGAGAGGGTTGCACGCATGAAGGACGCACATTGGCTACGAGCACAGTCGGTGACCCTAGCAGTCGACAATATGGCAGACAGATCGTCAATCACAAGAAGGACAGCACAGCACTGAGTGCTCGATGTTGCCCGAAAGGTGAATGAGGACATGTTCAGCGCGCTTCTGGCAGTTTCGGTTGGAATGCTGCGGCGCGCTAACGAGCCGAGAGCCGCTGCGAAACTGTCCCGTGCTTTCAAGTCCTGATGGTACTTCTTTTACCTCGTGGGTGGTACATCTTGTGAGGGTTCCATGTTCAGTGTCTGTATTAAAGCTGACGACTACCAATGCCTTTCTTCGTCTTCGAACGCACCGCTTCGATAATCTCGACCAAGCTCGTCTCCAGTCTCATCGCAACGATACTCGCCATTGTCATACTGACATGCCGGCATGGATTTGATATGGTTACCGGATTCTGTCTCTTCCTCTGCCTCTGGCTTACGCTGATCAACATATGCCTTTCTCTTGTGCACCTCTACAGTCTGATAGATTGTGCACGGTGGCGGGGAGAGCTACTGATCGGCAGTAACAGTTGCGTGCTGCTATGGGCTTCACTCAATCTCATCGCCTATTGTGGAAAGCTAAACGGAACCTCAACATCGGTCGCGGTATGCAAGCAGTCCCATGTCGTGCCAGATCTCTTACTAATCTATCTCAGACAAGACTTGGGAGCTCATGTGGTGCTTTCCTGCAGGTGTATGGCAACGTAGTCTTCGCTGGATTGACCACACGTTCAGCATACACCGCAGCCACATGCTAGCTGAAACGGCGTTAAATGTCTCGTTTGAGGCTAAGGCAGATGACTTTATTAAAGCGAAGTCCACTACAGCCTTCGATGATTGAAGCTAGAAGGACACGCTCTCAACGATGTACTCAGGCAAGATCGACCTTCAGTATGTTCTTAAGCACCTCTGTCTGCTGTTGATCACCTTCCTTCGACTCTCATCCTGTCACATCATTATGACCGATCCTGTACCGTTCGGCAATAGCACTTTGAACAACTCTCCGCTGAATAACGTGGACCCAAGTGCGCCAGACTCAGACTTTCCCTGCAAGCAACGCGAAGGAGTATATGATATCACCAGTCTCAACCATATGACTGCAGGTAGTGTATACGATTTGCGTTTCACGGGCTCGGCGACCCATGGCGGCGGTACCTGTCAATTGGCAGTCTCGATGGACCACGAACCGACTCCGCATTCTACGTGGAAGCTGATCAAAGTCATCGAAGGGGGCTGTCCTTCTTCCACAGAGGGGGTAACGGATACCTTCAACTTCTCTATACCTGATGACTTCCCTAACGGACGTGCAACATTCAGCTGGACATGGTATAATCGGATTGGGTAGGTGATATGCCTATATCACCATTTCGAAATTTTTGACACCAGAATGTAGACCCATACTGACACTATTCAGGAACCGAGAAATATATCAAAACTGCGCGCCAATAGAGGTCACAGGTGGATCCGCATCCTCCAAATCTTTTGACGCTCTACCGAACTGGTATATAGTCAATCTGCCGACTTCTCAGTGCCAGACGGTGGAGAACTATGACCCGATCATTCCTCATCCCGGAACGGTTGTGGAAAGAATAGGGCTACAAGAAATGCACGCGGCGGCTGGACCTGCTTGCGAGATTATTGCTGAAGGTCAATTGCAGGAGAACGAGCCACCAGGCAGCTCGGGATCGATATTCGAGTCATCTACCAGGACTACTGCGAGTTCAGCCACGTCGCCTCAGCTAGGCAGTGTCAACTCACCCTCATCGTCAACGATCCCCTCCCCGACGCTAGACGCAGTTCGAACACCCAGCGTCATTCAACCTCCGCAAGGGAGGTACTCTGCCCCAGCAGGCTGTACCGATGGGATGATGATTTGTGACGGCCGCGGCCAATTTGGTCTGTGCGTAGACGGATTTGTTACATGGCAGTCCGTGGCAGCAGGAACATTCTGTACCGACGGTGCTATTCACTCGCCCGTTGACCGACCCTGAAGGTCGTTCCAACATTCAGTTTTTCTATAGAGTTCGTCTTAAACATCACTGTCAGTTCTCGGGAACTACCATTAGCACGGGCGCTGTCAACCGCATACATAGTAGTCCTTGACTTGCTCGCCAAGCTTTCGTCCCGTTTCAGTACTTCTTGTCCTCTTCGGGAAGGTCGAGGTCTGTTATAAGCGCGCTGTATGTATAGTAGAGATGTTGTTCAAGGTAATTATGGGCTCACGACTGCCTCGTTACGAACCTACCGCGGCCACCCCGTCATTGCAGATCCACTCATTGGAGGCGAGGCAGCCCCAATTATCTGAAGCAGAACCTAACAAACTCATCCCCACGATCTGTGAACAGAGTGCTGCTCTGCAGCACGAGTTATATGCGCGGCCGCAAGACAACATAGTATTCCGCGCATCGTGTCTTAACGCAGAGATCAAGAGGATGCGATGTCAGGGTGCATCGAGACGTCTTCAAGATGCAATACATTACAACACGGGCCCAGACGATTCCCAAGCTACATCTAGTGTTCTAGACGAGATCACCGTGTCGGTCAACACGTCAGAGAGACTAGAAATGCAACGCAAAATCGATATGCTGGAGTTCCAGATCCAGCAAAATCAAGTGATGTTCAGTCAGGAACGAAGCCGCAGGTCACAGCTTGAGGAACAAGCCAGACAGGCGCTTTTATCTCAGCGGGAGGAAATGGGGGTACAGCAGACGAGGGTGAGCTTACTGCAACGGCAGGTTGAGCACCAGGAGTTCGTCATTGCTACGAAAGAGACTACGATCGAAAGACTCAAGTCAAACCTGCAGAAGATGCAGCAGGACTACGAGAGAGCGACGCGGAACTGTAACGATATCAAGACCAACACACAGCCTATGGACAACGACAGCTATTGCGATATTGCAGTGCTAGAAGAAGATGCGGCGGAACAACAGCGCCGGCCACATCAGTTACCGCAGTCCGATGCTATAATGCAAATATCTTGCTCCGCCAGAATGGTCACAAGGCGGGTCTTGAGGTCCGGTAATCATTTGCTTGGCCGGTGACGTTGTGGTTCAGATATATGAGTAGGAGAGTAGAGCACTGATGTTGCTATCTTCGCGCAAGACATTCGCTTATAGTTCTATAGACAAGAATGAAGCAAACTGCCAAGGGTTCCTGTCTTTAGAGACTCATTGCGACTACCCACTAACCCAATAAGATATGTTTATAATCCTTAATGACGTGGAACCACTAGGGGCGGCGACTGTAATGGATGTATAACAACTCCGTCGACTTTCTCTGTGCTGATCGTGAATAGTTGACATCCGTCGGTGCCATAATGCCCAAATTTGATATCATCGTCGGCATCCATCGAGACTTGTTCGCAAAGATCCCAGAACTGCAGCAAGCAATACACCTTCGGGACCCATTCTACCGGGCTACAGAAGCCGTCGATACTGACACTAATGATTCGATCCTCGAGTGTCTGGTTAATCCCCTGCGATGCCGTCCGGGATGGAACCATGAGGTTTTGGTTGGCAGTTGGATTGTCGAGGTTGCAAAACTGGTCGATTGCGCAGAATAAGCTCTCGTCGCATCCTTCCCGGACTCGAATATCTTTTCCACAGTGCAGTTCACGACGACTGTGATCTAGCGTGGATGCCCAAACAAGGGAAGTGGCGAAGGCCAGTGTACAAATTCCTGCGATGTGTTGCATTTTAGTCGCTCGTATTGTTAATTTAGCGGTTGAGGAACGCTCCTCCTGCTTCTCTAGGATATAAATCCATTGACGAAGAAGCTGTAAGCACTAAAGCGGCCAAATTCAGCCAGTCTCGGACTGCCTCCATAGCGTCCAGGGATGAAAGAGGGAGGCTCGCTCGGGATTATTCTGCCTAGGCTGTCTATAATAGTGCCAAAAACGGTCGTTGATGTCTAGTTTGGGATTATAGCTACTTCTTCCAAGCACCTCGAAGATAAAATCGGCTTCCTGGGAAGCGTAGCGTAGGCTGCTCATCTTTACCAAGACGTTGAATCCATAGATTC
This sequence comes from Dothistroma pini CBS 116487, assembly GCA_002116355.1. Lineage (NCBI taxonomy): Eukaryota > Fungi > Ascomycota > Dothideomycetes > Mycosphaerellales > Mycosphaerellaceae > Dothistroma > Dothistroma pini. The sequence continues at coordinate 8,554 of KZ108251.1, read as the reverse complement.
GGGTGCGCTACATCTATCTTAAACGCCAGTTGCGCTACTCGTATACGACTTGAAACTACTCTGCACCGCAGGCCGCTACGACGACGCTAGTCGAGAGCCGAAATGGAGGGAGAGCCGTAAGTTGTGCTTCCTGGAGGCGACATGCACTGAACTTATTCCTCAAGGGTCACACAGATTCCGAGTAGCGTAACACCAGGAAGTCCGTCAGAAAGTCGCCCAGTGAAGAAGCGGACCAATCGAGAAGGTCAAAGTGGGTCCTCCACAACGTATCTGTTGACTATCACTGATTGAGATCTAGAACAAAGACAAAAAATGGCCGTGAATGTCAGACAGAAAGCGGTTGATTTGACACCGGTCGGTATGGAAAGCAAGCCGACGCCCGGGGTCGAAATGCAACCCGACTGCACGCAGGAATATTTGCAGAACGTGCACGCAGAAGCGGCTGTGAACAGTGTTGAGCCGAGAACTACTCATGCTGCCACGGAACTGGCCTCCTTTCAGCCGATGCCAAACATGGACAGCCGTCCGTACGCACCATCTGCCAGGTATACAATTGCGCTGACAGTACATTAGAGCCCGCTCGTTTCAACACAGATGCTGCCGAACATGCAGCTTTCACAGTCCAAGTCGTCGCGTACTGGATGGACATGAACAGACACAGCTTGAAAATGGAAGCTCGCTTTGTTCTTGATAATCTTTGCAAGATGATTGATGTGAACAATATGTGCGACAAGCACACTTTGAGGTCGGTGGTTGCATCAACCTTCTGCTCTGACATTTTTGAGCAAGTTTTGGGATAGAATCCGCGCATCGTTTGTTGGTGGAAGATTGGCACCATGGTGACCAGTATCGGTTCGTTGGTTTGGTCAGTTGATGAGAGGTATAGCAGCTCCGGGTTGATGGTATACATCATCGTAATCCCGGTTATGTTAGACCTAACGACTCTGCGGCTTCTTCAGCATTGTGTATAAGGATTAGTAGTAACGATAGATAGAATTAGTCTTTTGCCAGTGATCGCAATGCCTTTACATTCATTTCGAGTATTGGGTAGCATGCGTGTTGGTATGCAGGCTCGACAGAGTTTCACTAGCGTGACAGCGGTGAATGACAAAATGTGCACGTGAGAAGAACTGCCATGAGTCGCGCGTTGGCGCGTGGAAGCCACAATGTTAGGACTCACTTGCGAAAATTACTCCCAGTCACCGTTAAAGCTACTCAAAATCTGGCTGGACATTCTTGTGTGTGATAAATCGACCCTCACGTGGACATATCCGCGTTGTCATGAAGCCCTTACATGCTACAATCACTTCTGCTCAGCAACTTCCAGTAGTGCTTCTCTCAACGACCTCCACCTCCTTCGAATCCCCGATGATATCTCCGAGGTCAGCAACAATATGCTTTCTACAGCCTTTTTCGTGAACGTGGGTTTGGGAGATCGTAGTATAGCAAGGACCAGACCACGTCTTGTGAAATGCGGTATCGACGTAAGATCTGGTCTATCAGCGGATATACATCGATAGTCGTATGGGGAACTTACTGGAAGCCATGCGAAATCCTACACACGTACGTTTTGAGTTCCACCGCGTCGTTATACCTCTGTAGGCGACGCTTTTGTGCTCTTTCGCAGTGCGTCACAGTAACTGCCACACAACCACACGAAAACCAGCATTTCTCTTGAGAACACATTGCAAAGAGCGCTGGAGTTCGGAGCAACACTTGAGATTCTGGAAATTACTTGAGCTTCATCGATCTAGGATGCGCCGTGAGAGGCCTGCAAAGCTCACAAGCCGTTCCCGATAAGCACTCTTACACTACCAAGCAGGTAGATCGGTCAATGACCTACGGAGGGATGCGGCGTGGATAGTGGTTGAGAAAAGTCTAATTGAGCAATCTGAAGGGTAAATAGATCCAGCCGGCAGACCGTAATTCGACCTGGCCTTCCGCCTGCAATCTTGCTCTCTAACCATAATAGGAGTGCTACCTGTAGCACTCCCACTCCAGCTAGCGTGGCATGCAGCAGGGTCAAGCCAACCGCACCAACCTGCTGGACAACCGGGCGTTCCTCGAAGAAGCAGCATTCTGAGGACTCGCTCATCCCGCCCACGCCGCCTACCTCAACAGGAGATCTCATAAAGCGCGAAAGCTGTTCTCCAGACGCGACGAACTTGGCCGACTGTCCAGGAACACCGTCACTGTTTCGTCGTCTGGATTGTGCCCTGATCACACTCCAACATACGGTCACGCTGCGTAGGAAGAGGAGGATGTGGTCCTGCAAGCCACTGCAAGAATAGATTGAAACAATGCTGGGCGCATGTATGTGTTTTTATCTGGCTGAAAGCACGTCTCTAAGGATATTATATAGACGAGAAGATATCATCGATCGACTTGGCTCTTATTAGGCTCGGTCTTGATCGAGCATTTACTCTATTATAGCACTAAGTTACGAAGACTGTGACTAGAGCTTGTTGAATGAATCGGTTGATTCTCTCCATTGAGGGTGGCTATGAGCACTGTATATATGCACCTCACTGTCTCTGCAGGTGAGGGCACCCCAGCCATATCGTTCAACAGCCCCCCATGCCCTCATCCTCCTGAGGCTTTCGTTCTACCACCCTCTTCACATCACCTCCCTATTGCCCTTAAGCCAAGGGCCTTTCTGAAGTTCTCAAATTGAGGCCTAGGCAGTGGCTTCGTAAGCCCGTCTGCTACCTGCTCACTCGTAGACACGTATTGAAGGTCCACCGTGCTATTGGCAAGTTTCTCACGGACCCAGTGGTGCTGGATATCGATGTGTTTTGATCGACCGTGGAAGACAGGGTTCTTAGCAAGTGCAATAGCCCCTTGGTTGTCGCTGTATATCACCGTTGCCTTTAGCTGTGGATGTCCAAGTTCTTGTAGTAGCCGTCGTAACCACACCGCTTCCTTTGCTGCTTGCGTTTGTCCGATGTATTCGGCTTCGCATGTAGATAGCGATACGGTGGAGTGGCGCTTACTGGACCAGCTAATGACTCCGCTACCAATATCGAACACGTATCCGGATGTGGACTTTCGCGTATCGTTATCTCCAGCCCAGTCAGAGTCCGTAAACCCCCTCAGCTCAGCAAGGTTGCCGGTAAACACGAGCTGATAATCGATAGTTCCCTTAAGGTATCGCAGAATCCTCTTAGCTGCATTCCAGTGGGTGACGTCCGGATTCGAGGCGTATCTGCTAATCACTGAGACTACGTAGGCGATGTCCGGTCGTGTACCAAGCATCGCGTACATTAGTGAGCCTACGAGGCTCTGGTAGCTATGCCGTTGTTCGTCCGTAGCCTGAAAGGTCGACGGAGCTGATTGTAGCTTGGTGTTGACGTCCATTGGGATAGTAACCGGATTGCAGTTCTCCATGCCGTGGTCCATAAGAACCTTCTCGATATAGGATCGCTGTCCGAGTCGTAGCTGTCGGTTAAGTCGATTACGCTGTACAGTCATGCCAAGATAGTAGACACATGGGCCTAGATCAGTCATCTTAAACTCTTTGCTAAGTGACCTCTTTAGGTCAGCAATTGCTTGCTGGTCGGGTCCGACAATTAGCAGATCATCTACGTAGATAGCGATGAAGGTTCTGTCTTTCACGAATACGCTTAGGTCAGTAGATAGGGCTTCGAACCCAAGGCTTTCGAGAAAGATAGACAGCGTGAGGTACCAGATACGCGGTGACTGCTTAAGGCCGTAGAGAGCTTTCAACAGTAGGCAAACGTAGTCGCTTGGTGGGTCGCTTTCGGCATCGGTCTGTTCGAAACCAGTAGGTTGTTCGACGTAAATCTCCTCATTCACCTTGCCGTACAGAAAGGCCGTTTTGACGTCCATCTGCTCGACCTCGTAGTCCAAGGCGGTTGCAATAGCGAATAGGGCCTTATAGCTCATCGGCTTTACGACAGATGCGAAGGTGTCGTTGTAGTCGGAGCCCTCTTCTTGTTCGAATCCTCGCACAACCCAGCGAGCCTTGTATTTGTGTATGGAGCCGTCAGGGCCTCGCTTAAGCTTGAAGACCCATCCGAGAGGATGTCATGACAGCTGGCTGTTCTTGTTAACGAAGTCATCGGAAGTAACGCAGAACGTACCTGTGATGGGCTCTGCACGCCTAGCCAGTCTGCAGTGCGCTGGGTCTTGGTAGGTCCCAACGGCAAAGATCTGAAAGCCTCGCGCGTCAGCGGAAGCGACGCTGTGCTGTGTACACTGTGTGCAGTATCGAAACCGCGCTTCCGTTTATGGCTGGGGCGATCTGTACCGAGCATGGTGAATACGTCGGCACGGTGGGCATGGTGATGTTTATAAGATCGAGGACCGATGATGGTGAAGCGGGTCGTGCTTGACGGAAACACCGGGTTGATCCGCTAATGCAGCATGCGCTGGCCAAGTACATGTTACCGGGCCGAGACACTTGAGATGCATCCCTGCATTCCTGCACCAACATTCATCTGTGCCGCCCATGATCCCTGCTGGGTAATAGCCTCGCCATCGAGG
>KZ108250.1:101-88308 GCA_002116355.1 Dothistroma pini CBS 116487 | reverse complement strand
TAGGCTCTCTAATTAGCTTAATTAAGTTACTAATAATTACCTACTTACTCTAAGAGTTAATATTACCCTTAATCTAATATACCTTTTACTAACGATATAGACGATAATAATACTAATACGAGGTAGTAAACCTTATAAGCAAGTGGACAAGATAGTATTTACTTATTTGAAAATGTTAGCTAAGTAGCTATACCTCAACTTGCTTGCTTGAAGCAAGGCTTGTTTGCAAAGCACTTGGAATAACTTGTTTAGTTACTAGTCTGGATCTGAGCAACGCTTTGATCTTGTTCCATTGAACTTGAGCGGATTTTGGAGTGGAGTATCCGCCTATCCTAGCAAGCTTAGGAAAGTCGATGACCGGGTCACTCTTGGTGCACTGCCAGACTTGTGCCATGAGGCGCATTTGTCGCTCGTTCAAAGTCAGTGTCGGCATATCTGGGATCTGAAAATAGTGCACAGCAGGTCTTCTCGTGGAGGAGTCTTTTTCCGAAGTGAGCTGCGGTGTCATTCGTGATGATTGTAACTTACAAAACGCACACCAGCCCAACCAATTCTTGATGACTTTACTTACACCTGGGTCCGTTGGAAGATACAGCCTGGGCGCAGAGAAAAATCACGTCGGCATGTGCGCAGAAAGAGACTGCTTTGGGGATATTTGATGGCCTTAATCGTTTCCACATGTGCGTCTCGGCCTGTTAAATGCCTCGCTAAATGCAGCTGATACCAGTGCGGGACGACCTGAGCTGATGATCATGGAACTAGGCACAGTGTACCTTGTTCAGACCAGGACAAGCCTTGAGCAGGGTTAGGAACTCTTCTGCCCTCACGCCTATACGCGTTGACGCGACGGCGGGGTTGTTTCTTCAGAAGCTAATTCGCACGACACTGACTGCTGCTCGATGGTTGCCTCTGACCAGAGATGCGATATGACAGTATCGAGGCAACCTCCTAGCATCCCTTGTATCGGTCGGGTCCCTGCCTGGCGACGGAGCGGAGTCGAGTGGAACATGACTGTCCTCTCTGTGTTCTGTCTCCTTTAGACTGCTAGGCGCTTCTGCATCTACAGTCAAAAGACATCGCCAGGGCATTGCTCCCGAAAATTGAGAAAAGCATTTCAGCTTCTCACCGCCATGCCAAAGTACAGCTACGCTGCTGCCAAGTCGGTCATCACCGAAGCAGACAAAAATCGGATCATCTGCATCTATCTGAGCTGCGACACATCAGCCATCGACTGGAAGAAAGCTGCCAAAGACTACGGCTCTGCAAGCACCCAGAGCTTCCGGAAGCTCAACCAGATGTTACTGAAGAAAATCGAAGCCGCCAGCCGCAAACCTCAGGCCATGACCACGAACATCAACGACAAAGCCAAGATCATTAAGCCCAAGCCAATGCCCCGCAAGAAGCGCAAGATGGAGAATGACTCGGATAGCGATGACAGCGAATTCAAGTTCAGACGGCGTGGACGACAGGTGGAGCAGAAGGACGAGAACATGGAGGAAGCTGTAGTCATTAGCGATAAGAGGGAAGCAATGCACACGCAGGACGACATTGATACCGTTGTCATGTGATATACGAAACGTACAAATCAATCCGCTCTCTGATTAGCAACAACAATGCAGTCAACACCAGGTGGCAGCCGTGGTGATGGGATCTGGAGTGCCTCTTCCATCGCTGCCTCTTCCTGCTTGATCTCATCCTGAGCCTCTTCTTCGTCAACCACATCCCAATCTTCTTCTTCATCGGTGGTATCTTCGTTGAGCAAGATCGGCTTCCTCTCGGCCTTTGCTCGCCTTGGGCGTTGACTGCGTGCAGGTACGCAGATTTCGTTGGATGTCGGTTCGCCAGGCATGAAGAATTCGTCGTCTTCACTTTTGATAGCTGGAAGCTGAGCGACTGGGTCCTTGTCGTCATCGCCATCTCCCTCAGTCATCGGTCCTTCTTCGTCTGTAGTATCGTCTCGTTGACGCTTCGATGCGGACATGCCCTTGGGAGTCCTTGAGTTCGCCGGCTTCTTGGCAGGAGTCTGCGCCGCTTGGCCGTCCTCGTTCAAGCCGATTTGCTTATCGTCGTCGTGGCCAGCACTTCCAGGCGGCGTTAGTGGAGCAAACGTGACCTTCTGCTTCTTGGATGTCGGAGACTTCTGGCTTTTAGGCTCCTTCTTGACTCCATTGGTGGTCGCGGAAGACTTGCTGCCACTTATGCCAAGTGACTTCTTGAGCTTGCCGATATGCTCAACGATTGCTCGTTGAGTTGGCTGTTCGATGTCTTCCCTTCCTGTGGATGTTCAGCACCATTTGCACGCATTTGATGAGCTTACCAAAGAATTCCTGCCACTTCGTGACGACGAGTGCGGTGTCCAGCTTCACAGCGGCAAGCACAGCAACGAGGAGTCGTTGGTCCATGAAAGCGTTCCATGACACAGGCATGTTGATGAAGTTGCTAGAGGGTTCTCACTTTGTGCGTATGTTCTGCAGCTCCTCGCTCGCCTGCCAGGCTTTATATGTCCGAGGGCATGAACATATTCAAAGCGTCCACTTTCTTTCGTGTTCCTCGATTTGCCACGCATCTGGCCCCTCCAATGTTGCGTAACCTTCCGGGCTTTTGTCGTCACTCTCCAACAATATGAACTTTCGATGAGCCAGAGAGTTGGCCATACATCCGAGGGAGTTCGCAAAAGGGAAGAGACTAGGGTGCAGAGCGTAGAAAGTTTTAGCAAGAGGAAGCGAACAATAAAGCTAAGTAGCCTGACCCTTACGATCACAAGTCCGAGCATTGTTGCAAGACATAGAGTGACAGACTTCTACAACTTCGCAGATTGTGTCACTTTTGGCCTGCTTACACTATAGGCAGGGTCTCACCATGATGTGCGCATTGCATGCTGAATGCGATGACCCGAATCTTCGCTCCACTCTCTGCTCTGGACAGCAGAGTCGAACGAAGCTGTAGTGCCTGGAGCTTGCTTGAATCGTCGCAACATTTAAAGCTATAGCATCTAACCCGTACACTGATGTAAGTAACTCACGCCAGTCCAGACTTCTCCAGCATATTTCAAGGAAGATCATGACGAATTACAAGTTCGAAATCGCCAAGAATATCCTCACCAACGCCGACAAGGATCGCGTTCTTTGCGTATTTCTGAGCAGCGAGCCATCCGCTATCAACTGGAGCAAGGCCACTAAGAACTTCGGGGCGCCATCAGTAGAGGCGTTTCGCAAAGCCATCTCTCGTATGCTCAAGCGGCTGGAAGAAGCGGGAGGCAAAGTTGAAAACTCGGCGAAACCAGTCAACAAAAACTCTTCAAGGCCAAAAAAGCGCAAACTGGAAGACGACGATGAGCCTCAGGAATTTGAATGAGTTTCGAGGGACCACAAAAGCAGACAGATGTCGAAACGGAGGCGAGGCAATGTGTGCAGATCCTAGCGAGGTTGAGCAGCGAGGTCGAGCGCAGTAAACACAGTCAATTGTGGTAGCTGGAGGGTGCGTAATGTATGTATGGCCCAGGAAATTGAATGCCGGCAAAGGGGTCTTGAGGAACGACCATTTGAGCAGTAGGTGCCAAGTTGTTCGCGAGGACGCTGTGTGCCGGTGATGAGGTGAGATGTTGTCCTGGGATGTAGTGAATAGCCTGTGCTATGTCACTGTGAGCGTCCATGGCGGCGTTCAAGGCAAGTGCCGTCTGATGAACCCTCGTCCTCTCCGAAGACATCCATGGAGCATCGTTCGAGTCAACAGCCAACATTTCTTGCGGGCATGGACTAACATCGCGGGTATGATGCAGTTCGTCGTTTGGCGGCGCGCGGGACAGACTGTTGCACGGCGTGATCGGTGAGATTGACTTGGGACTGCTTTGCGAGTCTGTAGTAGGGCTGAGGCTGTCGGGAGTAACGGCTTCACCAGGAGTAGAAGTACGCGCCCGTCGCTTCCGCGAAACAGGTGCCTTTCTGGTAGAGTATGTCGTGGGCTTCGATCGCCCGCTCTTGTGTGCATCACCGATCAACTTATCAGCCATCACCTTAACACTCTTGAACCGAGACACAGCGGTCATGTATGTCTCGCCCATGAACCAAGCGATTTCAACATAATCGAGCTGTGATCAACAGATTCAACAAGCAGAACGGGGTATACGAAGTCCAGGTTAGACTTACAGGTGTGCCCCTCTCCGTCAGCCAAGCAATAGTAGCCGCCAAGAGTACTTGTGCCTCTGTGGCATCAATGCATAGTTGTTCGAAAGCTGCCACCTTCATCTTTCGCCTCCAGGCGCTGGCTCCTTTGACCATGATTGCGACGTCGAATGTGGTTGAAAATGACGTTTCTAGAGAGAAGGTAGCGAGACGTCAGATAGAGGGACATGAAAACAGATGTCTGGACATCGTCTGTCATATCATCCCCACTCATGAAGGACATGGAATCTTTTCGTCTCTTTCTGTTAATTTATCTCGAGCAACAACGTCGCGAAATGCCGTTCTAAGGTAGCGACTCGGATGTAGCCCTACAAAGTTTCGTGCGCACAAGGTATCTACCCTCTGAAGACTGCCTTCGCGTCGGAACAGTAGCTGCTATGCCTATAAGCTACCTTGCTGCCACATTCGCATCGCATAGGCAGAGAGGAGTGGGTATCGTAGCATGAAAGTAGTTGGTTCAAGGTTCCAGCAAGCTGGTCCCTGCCTTTCCGATGCATGGCGCAGGTACTCGTTTTCAAAGCTGACCTGAGCGGAGCATGGCTAGTCCGAGACCATGCATGAACTTGTGCCTTGGCGTGCGTGCGTCGTATGAAATGTCTGTATGTCTGCAGCAGTAGCCAGGATCATGATCATTGAGGTTGCAGGAGGACCGAAAAGTGCCCTTGTTCGACGCGATGTCCCGGGTGACTGCACTTCCACATTGTTGAGCATTTCTGTCAGAGGTCCCCTGCCCTAAGGAACAACATGCAGCTCTGATGGAGGGCGATGATACACATTGATAGGCTCTCCCACGCTCGTCGTACCATTGTGACTCACAGACAGTGCATATCTGTCTATTGTCTGTCACTTTTTGCCGCTCAACGACTATCGCAAGGACACGACCAGCATGGAGCTCGAGAGCGTAAAATATGGTTCAAGGGTGCTTCTCGCAGGGACGATGCGGTGCGTATGACGGCGAAGCTGCAAGCCTTTTCCCCGCAAGTGTGGATGATCGAGCTGTCCATCGAGATTAGTGATGGTTGTACGAAGAATGGACGGTTCCATCTCACTGTGTTGATTTTCTTTTCCAAGCCGTCGCGAGGTATCCTGGCTGTTTAACAGACTTGCATGTGGAATGAAGCCCACCATCACTCAAGCCAGTAGGCCTGGATAACCACGTTGAGTTTCTTCTGGAGAGTGGAGATGGCCAGACGCTGCCGACCATGCTGTTGAGGGAGCTTGCTCGATGTGCCGAAGGTGGAGATACTAGAAGGTATAAGTTGAGCTCCATTCGCCCAAGAAATACGTTCTGTATTCCACCACTGCGATCTGACATGCCACCGCCTCTGGAGCAGTATACGTCGGAGTATGTTTGACACTCTCTACTGTACGCCCCTGTGAGTCTGACTTTCAGCATAGCAGCGGAAACAGCCCGGACACTGCCACGCCCAGAGTGCAATTGGAGAGCGAGCTCTACGAAGCCGCACGCAGTTCTAGCGACGACGATGGTGGAGTTTACGGATCGCCAAACAGAAGTCATGGCCCACGCATGGCGCTGCTTCGACGCAGAACCAAAAGTCAACTACAAAAAGCTCGCAGCTTCGGCCGGCTTTGCGACCTCAGAATCCGCGAGAGTTGCCTGGCACGGGATCAAGACGAAGCTGTTTTCGACCACCAATTCCAGTGGCAAATGTTCCACTGGCAGCAAGCGCAGTGGTATTGTCAGCAAGCCTCGTGGGCCCTGCAGAGGATTGAAGTCCATCTCCAGGAAGCCACCAAAGCCGAGAAACGGCACTGGAGACAAGGAGCCAAACCCGACACCAAGCGAGTCCCGATCACCAATGCAGCCGGTACCGCTCGACAGTGGCTCTCTGAATGATCGGAGTGGCTTCTTCAATCATCGAGAATCACCCGAAGAGGCGGCGGCCATCACCAGTGTGAGTTTCCGGGGCGATGTTGCCGAAGACTCACTCACCCCGAAAGCCGAGGAAGGATGATCGCTGGCAGATGTGATGAAGTGGCTTGCCGGGATGTTTTGACAGAAGGACGAGATGGCATGGGTCATTTCTGGTGCAGTTTTAGTTTCACCCATAGCTTCCTCGAAGTCTGCTCGCGCGATGGTGAACGATCTCACATCCATGACGGGTCGTCTCGCCCAGAACATCTGATATGATGCGCCTCGCATGGCTGTTTCTGAACGGCACAGCAATTGACTGAAGCTCGTGATGCGTGATTACCTGCACATCTGATTAGCATACACGGGTTGACCAGACGTATTTTCGATCTAAGAAGTCATCCTTCCACCCAATCCTCGTGATTGACTGTTTATACTATCGTCTCTTGCATTCGAGCTCTTACATCACACATCTCACCCTCACTACCACATCTTCCTTCCATCGATCGATCGACTGTGCCGACATATCGCAACATGCACATCGTAACCATCAACGACTTCACGGACTCCGAAAAACGCCTCCTCGTCTTCGCCTGGCTCTGCTTCGACTCCGACCCCAAAGTCGATCTGCACAAACTCGCCAGCCTCGTAGGCATGACCAACACCGGCTCTGCCAGCAACGCCTGGAGCAAAATTCGTCGCAAACTGCGAGGAGAGCTCGATGTCTCGTCGAATTCCAAATCCAAGAAGAGGGCTGCTGGAGAGATGAATGAGAGTCGAGCGAAGAAGGTGAAGGTCGCTCCGGCGAAGGCTAGAGCACCCAACAAGGCGAAGATGGAGAGTGTTGATGAAGAGGCTGAGCCTGAGGGTGATTTCTTGAAGGGAATTGCGGAGTATGCGGAGTGAGGTACTGGGTGGATGGTCAGTCGACATGTAATCTCCCTCGCGGGGCGTCCGCAGTTGCGACATCCATGCTGACTTCCGCCACAGTTGATGGCAAGGGATTGTGTGGTCCGACCATGCAATGCGATGTGGCGTCGTGCTTGAGCGTGCGCCGCAGCAGAGTGGGAGTGTGGTCGATGCGCGAGGCGCCTTCCGTGGCAGTATGGTCGAGAAGACCCGAGTCACAAAACTTGTTCATTATCCTTTCACGATCTCTGCTGTCATATGCAAAAGCCTTGTAATCGTCATCAAGTCATGTCTCTATCTCAATACCTCGTCCTCACTCCACCTCGAAGTCCTTCCTTCCAGAGGCAGCAGACGCTTTTCTCTTCACACCACTTCTGCACCATCCAAGGCTTCAGCTCTACCTTCGCTGTCTCGTACTCAGGCTCATCAGGCACCGGTGCTGCATCCTTCTTTTTCCTTCCCTTGGCCTTCGGCTTTGGTTTCAACCGCTGAAGCTCAATCGCCAGACCTTGCCCGTTCAGCCACGCTGTGAAGTCTTCAAGCACGATCGGATCGTACAGAAGAATCTTCTCATGCCAACTCGGATTGGTCAGGCTATCGCTTGGAGGTGTCGACTTTACCGTGTTCGTGATCTGAGGGAAAAGTGAAGGCTGGATAGTCGTCACGAAGTATTCGTCGCCTGCCTTCAGCGTGATAATCACAGTGCGCGGCGCCTTCGTTTTGGGCGACGATTCTGCAACGTCAAAATCAAGCGTTTGCACTTCTGGCGGCGAAGACAGGGCTCGTCTCCTCGGCGGCGATGGAGTGGTTGGCGAGTCGGGGTCAGAAATCTCGTCGATTTTTGCGAACCCGGATGATCCTGATGCAACTGGCTGGGATGCAGAAACGCCAAAGCCTGCTTTGTTTGAATGCTTGAGCGCCGCAGTAGGAGTGCCTGGCTCTGGAGGTCTGCCACGCCCTTTAGGCGAAACCTGAGCTGGGTCGCCAACTGCTGCGCTCTTCTTCGGTCGGCGACGAGGACGCTTCAACAGACCAGGAACTGATCCAGTAGCAAGTGATCGCTGTTGTACAGCTTCGGGCTGCTTTCCAGGTGATGTGTGATGAAGCGAGCTAATGTTAGCATCAAGGTCTTGCAGTGCTGAGCGTTGACGTACGGGTGAAGTTGCTGAACGCTTCAGCGAAGGGATTGCTTTCCCAAATTGCTTTGAAGGCGAGTGTAGTCCTGTCGCTGGTACATACGATTGACCTCTGGGCGAGCTATCGCTTGAAATCATGGCCCAAATTTCTTCAGATCGAGGCTCGTCGACTTCTGGGTTGATCGTTGAAATAGCTTCCGGATCCGATAAATGCGAACCTGTGGCTCGAGGTAGGCCTGGTAAGGCAGGCAATGCTGTGTCGTCACCTCCAGCAATGGGCGAAGTCCTGCACGGGTCAACGATCTCTTGACGAATGTTCACCTCAGATGCGGCTGGAGGATCTTCACTGGGCTGTGGCGGCTGGAGGGCGAGCTTCAAAGCTTCGTCATTCTGTAGTGCTTCTGGCAGAGAGACTCCATCCGCAGGCACTTCGTCGATTCCAGTAGTTTGCCCTGATGGCGCTGGCACGACACTGACTGCTTTCGGTACAACGAGCCTTTCTCTAGCTTGGACAATTCTAATAGTGGCGGAGTCGAGCCGCATCACCTCTCCATCGATATCTCGTGCGGCAGTACACCAAAGGTCTTTGTTCGCTTGCTTCGAGGATAGAGTAGTGCCGTTCTCGGGGCCAGAGAGAACTCTCGTACGGCTCTTTGGACTGTCAATCTGCGAAGCAGGTGCAACCTCCGATACGCGAACAGCCATCTGCATATCGCGAAAGAACGTTGGCGACTCTTCGCCACCGAGCTGACTTGATGTACCGAACAAGAAGTCTTGGCTTCGCTCTTGAGCTCGTGCATGGCGAGGAGTATGTAGATTCGCCAGATAGCTCTCTTCTGCGATCTTAACCTTCTTGGCTTTCTTGGATTTGGTCATCTTCAGCGCAGATTCTGGCTTCGAGCCATCACCATCTACCTTCTTCGCCCGAGGCTTGCGAGGCTTTTTTGGCTTGACAGAGGCATCATCGATAGTACCATCCGCCATGGGAACAGCATCTGCTTTTTGCGCCGTGAAGAACTCCACGACCGTAGGTTGTGCTGTGGCCTCTTCCTCCGGAGCCCGATAGGCCTTCGTTGCCAGACCTGTGATAGTCTGCGGCTTCTTCTTCGGTGCCTTGGCTTTCTTTGGCTTCTCTGCTGGTGTAAAACCAGGTGATGCTCTCCGCCGAGCTGGAGCCCTGGTAGACTCGTCTGCAAGATCAATTCGCCGTCTTTTGGTCGAAGCCTCACCTGAAGCAAAACGCTGTCCTGCCATGGGTGGAACATAGGCGCTGCCACTCGCATAGCCAAGACCGCTGACTAGCTGTGCGAGAGACTTCGTAGTCATTTCTTCGTCGGCGGATTCGGGATCAGGAGCTGCCCCGTCGTCTCCCAACGTCTTCGTCGCAGACTTCTTCGCAGGAGTCCAACTGAGTCTCCTTCGAGGAGCAAACTGCGGCAAGGTAGGCGACTTCGGTGTGGCCTCGCAGGCAACCCCTGTCAGGTCGAGCACTTCCTTACTATTGTCTGCATGTTCGGCCGTTGCTTCATCCTGTTGCACGGGGAGGTCATCGAAGTATGTCGATGTCTCTGATGTCACTTTGGCTGTTTGGAGTTCCGCTGATGTGCGTCGTTCATTCGTCTTCAGAGCGGGCTTTGACGTCGTCTTTTTCGTCTTCTTCGTATTTTTGATCTTGGGGGTCGGAGAAGGTATCTGAATCCTCGAGTAGGTGTCCGCTTGAGTTGCCGCAAGATCATCCGAGTTAAGGATGACGGACTCAGACTTCTTCAGTGGCTGTCGTGACCTCTTCTTCGCAACTTCTCTTGTTTCGGCAGTCTTCGCAGTCCGCTTTCGAGCCTTCTTTGCATCTTCGTCTTCTTTCGTCTCACTCCTCTTCGCTGACTCTCGTGGCTTCTTCGCTGGCATCCTAGGTAAGCTCTGAGCTTCGAGTGCCGTATGTTCGTCTGGCCGAAAGTCATACTCAGACAACGCAATGCTTGGCGCCCGAGCTTGTCGCAGGTCATGCAGCTCGTAATCTGCTCTCCTGGCTGGTGCCGGGCTGGCTGATATGCTTCTTCTCTGTTTGGTCTCATCCTGATAAGCAAATGCGCTCAATGGGGTCTGTGCTGTGATGCTCGGCTCTCTTGTGTTCCTGCCTGTGTCTTCCGGCTGTCTCCGCTTGGGCAGTTTCCCAGCATTGTTTCCCCTGGTACTCGTCTCTTTTGCCACATTTTGTGGTATCGCGATGTCCCCATGCTGCTGTTCTGCTGTCTTTGTTCCTGCCTCAGACTTCTGTGCCTTCCACAGACTTGCAGCACTTGCGAACCCAGCCTTTGAGCCCTGTGGAAGTTCCTGCGCATGCGATCTTGAGACGTGACCTGTGCTGGGTCTTCTGACAAGCTTTGATATGCTGAGTAGTGCTGGCGAGGACGATGTGGCAACGGTTGAGGTCTTGCTGTTGTGCTGTGGCGTTATCGGAGGGTATTCGGAAACGGTCGGAGATGGAGAGTCGAGGACGATGGGACTGCGCGCGGCCATTGATCGGACGGCATTTCTGTGCAGCAAAAGACGTTGAAAAAGCCGGCGAGCCAGTGCAATGCGTGGTGTGTTTGGTGATGTCGAGTCGGAGACGCGCCGCAACGCGAGGCGGAAAATCCAGTCTAGGCCCGATTGAGCCTAGGGCCGGGAGGATCTAGCAGAATATCCGTGCCGAGTTTCACATGCGCGTTAACATCGTTGACCAGGCGCCTCGTCTCTCTGTTCACAATGGTGAAAGCTTTAACTACGGCTAAGAAAGCCACGGTCCGGTCGCTCAGCTCATCTTGAAAGTCTTCGCGCGTGTGCGCATTGCGCATGCGCCTCATGTTGAAGGCCAGAATTGTGCATAGTGGTGGGATCTAAGGCATTGGTCAGTACATACACAACGATTCGGGGATCTGAATATACGAACGCTCGAACAAGCACCAATGTGGCCTGGAGGAGATTTTCTCTACTGCCAGGAGTTGCATGTCTTGCTGGTGGCGGGTTCATGCCCTCGAAGTAGGCCCTGGGCGCGGTGCGCATTGCAATGCAATGCAAAAAGTTGTGGCATGCCGCCACGAGGCGCTTCATAGTCCCATGTAGAACGTAAGCGGTTCTCACACCAAAATGTAAAATCGTGCGGCACATGTGGCCCAAGCATGCGCACCATCCACCAGGTGCATTCAAGGTTCAGCACGAGGCGGCGGTATGTCTTGCACACCTGGTGGATGTACACGTTGCTGATCAAGCGCAGCTCGCGCTTGTGCGGCAGGAAGAGGACGACGGTGCTATCGGAAGGCATCGTGGTGGTGGTGGTGGCGGTGTCGTCTGCTGGTGGTCTTGAAGTGTGGTGAAGCGATTTGTGAAGGCAGGACGTGATGAAATCTTGTACTGTTAGGCAGCCGCCAGGTGAGGATGGAGTACCCATTGCTAGACTGAATGACAACAAGCTACATAACCTCACCTCCAGGCGCGCAATAATTCAGTATCCAACCTTGGCAACGATACATTGTACAATATGGGTGCAATGCCCGATGCACGCGCTCTATCAGTACGATCCGTCAGTTCCACATAGGTTTTAGATACTGCTGCAGTCTCACGGCTCTGCGAAAACGTCTTTGAAATAGTGTCAAGACTTAAAAGAATTGCTGCTGTAGCTAAGCATGAATACGACTCATTGGATCTATACCAGTTTGAGACACTACTACAGTGCCGCCGCTCTCAAGATGACACATTGGTCTGGTGGTAGGATCGAAACAGAGCGTCATTACAGCGACCACCTCGCAATGATCATCTCCTTACTCCCTGTCCATATCGCTCAAGTTTAGTGGGCACACTGACAAGCTCCCGCTTGGGGATATATCAGTGCGCCCGCGCGGGTCAGGAGCGTCGGGACCGCGTATGACGTGTATCCTGCGTCTAGCATCCAGCTCAACGATGAGATCGACAATCCACACAGGGATTTGGAACGTTCTGTGCTTTGTCGACGCGAAGAACGGCCTTGTGGCCAGCAAGCAGTTGTCGCGCCTGTGGAAGCCATGCAAAGAAGATGGCTTTGTCCAGCCGGATGCCCACCGGCAGATGTACCCACAGTTCTGCCTTCGCTTCTGGTGACAGGTCCAGAGGATCTAGGTAGTCGAGGATGTCGCACATCTCGGAGCTTTGGATCGATGGGATCATGGGGTCTGGTCTGTTGTATGGGCCATAATGGAAGGCGAGCAGTGTCAGCCACTCGCTCCAGATCTCGTTGGCTGTGTTGAGAATCGTCTTCCACATGGAGTCTTCGAAAAGGGTGATGACTTCGTGTTTGGCATGCAACGAAATGCTTTCGGCATATGAATCGGTCTCAATGCCCAATATGATAACGTTTGTGAGGTAGTCCACAAGATCCGGACGAGCAATGTCTATGCGCGTGGTTGGTTTGAGATAGACTTTTTGTGGTCGTGAGAACTATCACCTCCGTAATACTCAATGGCTTCTCGCATAAGCTCGAAGCAGTACTTCTTGCCTGTGACGCTTTGTTCAAAGGGAGTGAGGCCATCTAGGATCGCCTTGGGCCGACGGTACTGTGGCGGAGAGAGTCTCCAGCATCGGCGACGAGGTCACGAAGGATCTATTCTGCAGGATGATGTTGGAAGCGCAACGAACGGGCTCGCTCCAGAACTTCTGAGTCGAGTGAGGCGACACTGAAGACCTCCAGAGCCTCGACGTCGTTCTCAAGCTTACACATTCGTGATCGACTAGCCTATGATTCCTCCTCTTTCATTGCGGCGATATGTGCGAGCATGGAATGTATGCAGTTGTTGGCAAGCAGTCCACGATCGTGCTGTCCCGATCGTAGCGCGGTGCGAGGCTTAGTCTTTGATGTATCCGCGCAGCCAGCTTCCTGATTTTGTCGGTGTGGTAGGTGATGGGAAGCTTCACAGTCGCGAAATTGGTGCCGACAATGCAGCTGTCCATGTACTCCAACGGAAACTGGAGCCAAATGCTGTCGACCTCCTGTTGACCTACATCATGTTAGAAAGGTCACTTACTCCACGTATAGCTTTCACCTACTCATGGACCGCTTGGACGCCTTGAACTACAGAGGAAGACAGTGCTTGCAGACACACATTGGTCCCTGCTTGAAGGGGACGGAGACCTGCCTCAAATATCCAGCGCAGGTGCTGTGGACGTAGATCTCTTGGGTGTTTGATGTTCTGTCTCTCCTGAAGTCTCCCGCAAACAATTGCTGCAACAATCTCCTGATATCTGGATCATCTTTGTGGCGAAGGTATTTCTCCAGCGCCTCTGCTCGGGTATGGTTGAGACTGTCGGTTGCGGCGGCAAGTTCTGGAACAAGCCAACGGATAGCGTTGAGAAGTTGGTAATCGCCAACTATGCTGGAATCCTCAAGCTTCAACAGTGCGCAGTATCCATCATCTGCGTTGATGTCGAGGAGCATCTGAAGATGGTATAGCGGGGCGTTACTCGCGACAATAGAGCCCCCGGCGGTGGTAGTCCTTGAGCTTGTGGACGACCTGCGATCTCCACCACTTGAGTCTGTTGTTCTTCTCCTGCTGAGACCGGAGATCTGGTTGTCGAGTCTTGGGAGCGGCCGAGCCGTCTGCTGCGTTTGTGCGGCCATCTTGGCTGGGGATATCTGGGTACGGACCAACGTCGTGATCGAGAGTATAGAATCGTGGGCGCGATGTCGCGTTGAATTGCACGACGCGTCAACAAGAGAGTTTGCTGGTGTTTTGGGGTCCGTGAGACCAAAACGGCAGACCACGTGCAAGTTCATGGAGGTTCTTGAATCAACGAACATTAACTCGCGTGGCTCAGCTAGCGCGATCGTCCAGAGGGGACGCCTCTGAAGCTTCTGTGCATCCATCATGCCCTCGCTGGCTTCGCCGTTGACCCGAGCTCATTCATCGCCACTTCAATTTCTTCTCGGCCCTTAGCACACATACGCCAGTGCCAGGTGCTTTTTCACCTCATCACATTGAAAGATGGCCTAGGCATGACGCGACGGCACAGACCTTCTGGCACAGCAAGACCTCACCTCAACAGTTTGTGTTGAATACCATGCCTCGACTTATTGTCTTCGAGCCATGCTCGCCATTCTCAGGCTGCAACGAACATCATGCTCCATTCTACAGCCATAGCAAAGATGGATGAGGCCATACTGTACTATTGTAGAGTATGTAATACATTGTCTCGACCATAATAGCATTACAATAGTACCAACTTCACCTGCGATATAATTTTCTCATCGATTTTCTGCTCTCGTCCATGTCTTTCATATATCATCAACACTACGACAGCAAACATGGCCAACGCAGCGAAAGTCTACTCCCACAAGAACAACCGCCCATCAGTACTAGCGAGGCATGCCATCGAGAAGCTGGAGGCACGGCCTCAGTTGTCTGGCAACATTGCTGCAGCCAATGGAAATCATAGTTATCAAGATGACGCTATCGTACCATGCTCACAAGTTGACTAGATCAAGAAGCAAGACTCCTTCGCTGGACGAAGGAGCTCGAGCGTCTCATGCCTATCGAACTGGACGCCGCAGCAGCCACACCACCAACTGGCCTCCGATTGCTCAGCAGCATCTTCTTCTGCGGCCACATCTCGCGTAGCGTCGCAAAAATGGTGTTCGATCGAAGATCCTGGAGCACGGCGCGTGGGGCGAGACAGTGCCCGCCATAAATGATCAGGGCAATCGCAGCTGTACCATCACCCTTGCAACGCACGACCGGGCAGGAAGGATGCGCAGCGTCGAAGATTTGCTTGGGACGATATTGCACGAGTTGTGTCACGCTTACATGTATCTTTTCGGTTGCAGGTGCGAGGTGTGTCACTGGAACATCGTGAGGTTAGTTGGCCATTTCAAACGCTGGAGAATGCTGGCTCCAAGTGTTGAGAAGAAGGCGAGGGGAGGTGTTGGGGATGCGTGTGGATTTGGAGGTCCAGGAGAACGCCGAGTACTGGTGGCGTAAGGAGCAACAATTCTTGAAGAAGTAGAGCGTGAAAGTAGCAAATGCGGCTGAATGGTGAATGAATACTGAGCAAGACGCTCGGACCTTCCACATGCGTGCGACTACGCTCAGACTGCCAAGATGATTAGATGCGATGCCAACCTTCCAGCCTTTGTACATGAACAGCTGATCAACTTCAACGGTAGCGACGCGCCAGCTCGACCACGATGTCCAACAACGAGGAAGTCTGGACATCTGCAGGATGGAGAACGCAAATGCAGATCGACACCTTCCGCAGCAGCAGCTTGCAACATGTCCGCAAAGGCCGCGACAAACTCTACGTGGGCCTTTGCGACCGGATCAAGAAAGGCGACGCCGCAGCAGAGCAGACCTGTCGTGGGCTACTCGCGGAGCCGCTCTTAGGCGACCAGGAGCATGCCCATCTGAGAAGTGCTTACACTCAAGCATGCAGTCCAGGCAACCTCCCGTACGGCGTGAGTACTGCGTCGGGAACAGAGGTAATATGCGCCAAGATCAAACTGACTCTCGATACCAGGCGCTCGGGAAGGATGAGCAGGGCAATGTCAAGGTCATGCAGTTTCGGGTAAGTGCGAAAAGGCACAGGGCGCCCTATGTCTGGGAAACGCTCGCGCCCTATTCTCATCTCGATGCTAGTCGTTGTGCCATCGTCATGTAGCCCTCGAGTATAGCTAACACCTTCTGTTTGATAACGTGGGCTCGACGGCTCATTCGAGCCTGTCTAAGCAAAGCCGTCCACGGCTATCTCATGGAAAGCTTGCAGTCATGCCGCTGTCATGGAGGCAGCCATCGAAGCCTGCTGAGCAATCAGGGACAAGGTGAAACACATTCTGGAAGGCCGTTGACAGGTCGCTTGGAATGAATTCTCGGGCGAGAGTATCTGCGTACCTCACGGGTATATTGGCCACCGCTCGGGTCTGTAGAATGCATGCAAAGACTCGAATGAGATTCAATGTCCACTCTTCATGCTCACGCCTTGTCGTGTACACCGGTCCAACTCAGCCTTGATGTTGCGGATCTATCGAGGTGCCCTTTAAGCAACGAACCACTCTCTTGCTTCCAAGAGGTACCGTGCGGACCTGTCACCTTCCCGAGACATCCCAAGCCGCCAGACACAACCTGAAATTTGGTGGCTGTCTCCCAAAACACCGGTGCAGTGTCAACGCTGAACCAGATGCGTTACATGCGTGCGTATCAGGAACTCCTTGATCTACCGTCCAGTCTTGTATCAGATCGATGAAGCCATTCGCACCATGTAGCCATTGCTAGAGAAGTTCTAATAACATGTGAAGTCGTGCGATCGAAACATGCTCGACATGCATCCAAGATAGACGGTTCGCATGACGTGGACGCAGACGGCGGAGTAGCTGCATAGATCGTCGCAGGTTTATGCGGAGAAGGAGCCAATGTCTGAGCTTCAACGATCACTGCCGATAATCTCCTTCCCGTTTGGGCAACATCGCTCGCGACGTCCTGAGCTTAATGTACTTCCCGAGAGCTCAGCAATTTTGGCCGAGGCCCTCGATACTAGCTCCTGACCAGTGAAGTGGGGAGTTTTTCTTTGTCTCAGCCTGGGGCAACGATGGTGGCGGCAAAGAACCCGCTGCTAAGATTGCTGAGTGGCGAGTGTGGTTGACGATCCTGCCTGGATGGAGAAGTTGATGTAGCAGTGCGCCGTCTGCGGTTGTGTGCTTCCGCGGCGTTACAGAGAAGAGCAAATCCATAAGATGGTTCTGTAACCTCCTTCTCCGTAAATTGCATTGCGATACGAAGTCTTTGCTCCGAGGATCAATATGCTATTCAACACTTCTGCAGCCTTTGCGGCGCTAGTAGCGTCAGCTTATGCTGTTTCTACGCCTTCGGGCTATGTCAGCCACGAGAAACGGTCGTCGCCATTGAAGCAATGGGTCCGTCAGAATGAGCTGCACGGCTCAGCTGTGCTGCCTATGCGAATCGGTCTCAAGCAACCCAACCTTGATAATGGCCACGGACATGCACTCATGGACGAAATGTAAGCAATGCCTTCAACAAAGCCAGAAGTAGCACACTGACATCACCCTCAGCTCCCACCCAAGCTCGTCGCGCTTCGGACAATGGTACTCACCAGAAGAGATCATCGACATTTTTGCTCCACCACAGCACGCTGTAGACGCTGTGCACTCTTGGCTGAAGGATGCTGGGATCGCCGCAGAGCGCATCGGCCACTCCGTCAACAAGCAATGGATCCAGCTCGACGTCAAGGCTGAAGAAGCCGAGCGCCTTCTCAAGACAAAGTACTATCAGTTCAAGCATGCAGCTACTGGCCAGAGTCACGTTGCTTGCGACGAATACTTCCTCCCAGAGCACATTTCCAGGCACGTGGACTATGTCACTCCTGGACTCAAGCTGATGGCCGGAGGTAAAGCCAGCAACGGTCGCCCACTCGATGGCCGTAAGCGTGAACTTCAGAAGCGAGGTTTCCGTACCGGCGGCAACCAGAACTTCACGGGCCCAATCTTTGGTGGAAAGCTCCCAATCGACCCGTCGGTTCTGAACGCCACTGGATTCGAGCTTGCCAATTGCGACAAGTACATCACACCACCATGTATCGCCGAGATGTACAACATCACCAAGGCGACCAAGGCTGCGCCAGGTAATGAGCTCGGCATCTTCGAGGAGGGCGACTTCTACGCTGCTGAGGATCTTGTCGAGTTTTTCGCCACCTTGGCACCGTACATCCCCCTTACCACAAGGCCACAGCTAGAGGGCATCGATGGCGGTTTCGCTCCAGGAGCTTACGCTGGTGGCGAATCAGATCTGGACTTCCAAATCTCTTACCCGATCATCTACCCTCAGAACAGTATCCTCTTCCAGACTGACGACCTGTTCTACGCCCTTGGCCTGGAGGGTGGAGGTGGCTTCCTGAACACCTTCTTAGATGCCATCGACGGATCTTACTGCTCCTACAGCGCTTACGGCGAGACCGGTAACGCTGCAATCGATCCAGTCTACCCAGACCCCAACCCTCTCGGCTACCAGGGAAAGCTGCAGTGCGGTGTTTACAAGCCAACCAACGTTATCTCCATCTCTTACGGCGAGCAGGAAGATGATTTACCTACTAACTACCAGCAGCGCCAGTGCAGTGAGTTCATGAAGCTCGGTATGCAGGGTGTCTCGGTCGTGATTGCTTCGGGAGATTCTGGTGTTGCTGCCCGAAGTACTGATGACAACAATGCTGATGGTAAGTGATCTTCCCACAGCACGCGTGAGTAGTTACTGATCTCTTTCTACAGGATGTCTCGGTAACGGTGAGGTCTTCAACCCAGACTTTCCAGCATCTTGCCCATACATCACCGCCGCTGGCGCAACGTTCCTGCCGCCAGGTGGCAACCCAAAACAGGATGCTGAAGTCGCTGTGACTCGCTTTCCGTCCGGTGGAGGTTTCTCGAATATCTGTAAGTCGTCAGCAATCAACCTGCGAATTTGCAGAGCTGACCTCCCCTTCCAGATCCTCGTCCATCTTACCAGAATTCTTCCGTCAACACCTACCTGACCCAGCACACTCCATCATACAAGACTTACAACACCTCCGGCATGAACAACCCACCCGAGTCCGTCACAAATGGTGGTCTCTACAACATCAACGGCCGCGGCTACCCCGACATTAGCGCAATCGGTGACAACGTTGTCGTCTTCGTCGACGGCGTCCCAGAGCTTATCGGTGGAACCTCTGCCGCAGCCCCAACCTTCGCCGCTATCCTGAACCGCATCAACGAAGAGCGCATCGCGGCAGGCAAGACGACCGTCGGCTTTGTAAACCCGACTCTTTACGCTCATCCTGAGGTCCTTCACGATATCACGGTTGGTAACAACTCTGGCTGCAACACTCCAGGCTTTTATGCGGCGACGGGGTGGGATCCTGTTACGGGCCTGGGGACTCCAAACTACCCGGCTATGCTGAGTTTGTATATGAGCATGCCATAGACAAAGGCGCGGATACGAGGAGGAGCGTTCGATGGCGAATGTACGAAGAAGGTACTGAATGGCAAGGTAGGGCCAATGCGTACGAGGCATGAATGTAACGAAGCGACGCGAAGACGTAGTATGAGAAGTGGAGTCGAAGACTCGAAGCGAAGACTCGAAGATTCGGGGGAAGGCGAAAATGCTCAGCGCATCATTTGAAGCCACTGGTGCGGCGCGAGATCGTCGTGGTACTCTACTTCCATGCGGTCATGGTTGCGCTATGATCAGTTATCAGTACGACTCTTAGCATAGCAGTTCAGACAGTAACGTACGCCAGCGTCCTCCAGACGAACAATCAAACCACCGATGATGGTGCCACGCAGTTAGTCTCGTCGATGGTGGCGGCAAATGCCGCTATAATGGCGGCAGCAGTGCGCTCCGCGGCGGAGGTGGCGACGGTGTCTGCTGGTGCTGGTGCTGTTGCTGCTGCTGTGGTTTTCTAGCGCTTGATAGATTAGTATGGATCATTTCCGAGACGAGGGAGTCAACGTACGGTGGTGTCTTCTTGCGGGAGAGCTTCTTGTACCACTTTTTGATGTGGTTGATGCCGAAGGCCATTTCGTGTGCTTGCCCATGTTGTCGTGTTGGTGTTGTAGGCGCGCTGGTAAGGAGGTGCAAGAACAAACGCGCAGCTAGAAAAGTACTGACCAGCTCGCCGTGGTTCCTGTCGGCCGTCATTTCTACAAATACCGTATGAAGCGGCCTCATGGTTATACGACTCAAGGGCAATGTAGCAGCTGGGCAGTAGCTCGAGCTGTCAGACTGTCATGCGAAGACGAGTGTACTTGAAGGTAACGGGGACTTGGGGAAGCGATCGCAATAGAGATTATCATTCTTGAACAGTATATACAAGATCTTGACCAGTCCATTCTCCCTGCTCTCCATTCCTTTCGCTGCCTAGTGTCTGCAATGCACTCGATCCTCAACCTCAGAGCCAGACGAACCTCCACCACGAGGCTTTGAGGGAGCAAGCTTTCTGGCTACGATTTTGGGGGCATAAGGCTCAATGGAGGCAGTCATGTAGATGAAGGAAGTGCACCTGGCCACCAATATGCAGATATCACTCCTCATATCGACTCATGAACGATGGACATGCCATTTCTCAGCCGCTTCTGATTCAGTGTGAAGCTCATCTCTGCCCAAGTCGGCGTATCCATACTGAGCAGCTTGAAGAGGTACAAAACTAATACCACGCCCTTCATCTGATGGTCAGCGCCAGTTATTTCTCATGGGCGGGAGCCTCACGATTGGCGCCTTCGTTAGCAGCTAGGTGCAGTACTGTAATCGTAGCATGCTGTACTTCGGCAAAGACAGTACTCCATTGATCATGGATTGTGCCCCAAGCGGCCTTTAGGCAACGTGGGTCTGGATGTACCTGCGAGAAGCATTAAACATGCCACCTTAGGAAAGGTGTTTGGATTCGAGATAAGCTCACCATGGGGCGATGAGATTCGCCCTGAACCCACTGACAGTCCCTTTCGACCTCATAGATCTCATGATCCCTCTCACAGCCCCTTTTTAACTCCATACTGCGTCTCGCCTAAAAAATCCCACCGACCAGCAAGACTTGACGTCAAGATCAAGCTTCGACCTTGTCGGTCGTTCGGCAGCCCACGCCAGTAGCGCGTCGTAAGCTTGGTCATGTATAGGACAGCCTTCAAGTCGATGTCCACGCAAGTCAGATAAGTATCAGTGATATGGCGCTCGACTTGTCAGTATTGATGCGTGGCTCAATTGTCATCAGACAGGCCGCCGTGGTTATAGGCCCGTTGATAAATGATGGCACTTGTTGGAAACCGCCAATATGGCGAATGATGGAGAGGATGCTGTCAATGTTCCGTCTGATGACCATGTCGACAGCCTGCAGGTGGGCCTCCTCGAGTGTCCCTTGTGCAAAGTGCACCTGGTCTTCGAAACCTAGATCCTGGACAATGCGCTCTTGATCTCCGTTGGTAGGATGTTCAGAACCGGCGGACGAGGTCGGCCTGAGGAGCTGGAATCCATTGCTACAGCTGAGCTGAACTTACTGGTGGTGCGGTTGGCCTTCTTCGAGCCGTCAGTGCCACCGCTCGCGGCCTCCGCGGTCTTTCGCTTCACATTTACGCTCGTGCAGTCAACGGATCGTGTGAGGGAGCTCAGTGATAAGAAGCAGAGGTCAAAAGTTCAGATGGCGCCGCAAAAAGGAGTCCTGACGCGCATCGTCCCCAGATTGCAGCGAATGTGTTCGTTCCGCCTCAATGCAAAAAAGTCTTGGCATATCACAGGCTCCCATCCTCAACTTGAACGTACAACGACCTTGCCGACCGAAAAGATCCCCGACATCCACCGGCGAGACACAGTAATCCTGATTACATTGACGTATTCTCGTAGCATTTCCATTATGGAGCGAGGCTGCTTCTATGTTGGAAATTACTTGGTACAACGAGGAATCGCAGTTTCATGTAGAAGCAAACAGAATCGCGCGATTTGCGACACTTTTTCAGCGCGTGAGGGTCTGCAACACAAGCGCTGCGATATCATTACCTACTATAGCGGCTGCACATACAGCAGAATTTACGTGCTCTTGCACATTTGCTCCATTTGGTTCTGGTAGTCATCGACATGTTTATTTCAAGTCTCAGAGGTGTTATGATCAGCTACATCGTGTCTAAATGTGTGTCAAAAGTGTTCAAACGATTGGGATTTGAGCTGCCGAAAGTGCTACCGCCTCCATGGATTGATTGAACTGAGAGCACTTCTGACGCTATCGAGATACAAAAAAACTCTCCGTGGGCTGTGGACTCAGTCAGCTGATTCCGGAGATTGCCCCTGAATCAAGTTCCTGAGTTAATACATTGATTAGCGCAGTACCTAGCTCTTGTCCAGTCAGCTGGGTGGCTTGGCAGGCCGGTCCAACTCACCGGACGAGAAGCAGCATGACTTGATTAAATATATACCTTCATTGATGGGAAGTGACCCGTGCTGAGTCAGGGACTCGGAGACTCAGGAAAGACATCCGAGCATGACGCTCCCAAGAATGGGCCGGTGTAAGTCACATCGTCGTACGCTAGCCTACCACGCACTTGCTACATGCTGAAAGAAGGCCTCGCACTCTTCTCATACTCCTGAGCATGCTATAGATGAGTCATATTGAATGGCTACGACATATGGTGTCGCTGGCGGAGCTGCGAGCCTAGCGCCCCTAGAGCTTTACCTACAACACACGACCGGAAGCAGGATGACAGGTTCAAGAAAAGCTGACGATCACTGTCGTGATGTAAATCGTCGTATCCTGATACTCCGAGTCCCAAAACAATCGAACACAGCGCAGGTATGTGCCCAAGACGCGTCTAGCTGCATGTAAACGGGGAAATTGCTAGGAGCCGAAGCTGTAGCGCCTAGCCAGCTTAGACGCGCTGGTAAACAGTGTACAGCCGCTTGAACATACAGTACGAAGGCCTATTATACAACGATTCTACACTACGCACAGTGAATCATACCTCTTGAACACTCGAGCGCGAATAACCCATACACGAGATCATCCACTACGTTGGCCACAGCCACCATGACCGCCGCCGCCGCTGCAGACTTCGCCGAAGGAACTATCGTGCGCAACTGCGGCGATTGCCGCACCCTAGAGTTTGTCGAGCTCCTGCTCGCCATTTCAGCGAGCAGCACCCGGTCTGGATCTGTGGAGGCTCCGTCTTGGTCATAGATGTTGAAGGACCGCAGCATCCTGAAACAGACTTGCACGTTAAGATTCTTGCCGTTCAACAAGGATGGCCGCAGGTAGAGGAATTCCCATACCCTCCCAAAATTCCAAAGCAAGCTTGCTTTGGTGGGAGTTAGAGAGATCCGGGTGATCCTGACTCGGCAGTTCTATCGGTCTGGCGCAGCGATGCGTCAGTCTCCCTGAGCTACAATGTGCGCTTTGAGCTTGCTCGTCATAAGGCTGTGCTCATGCGTGGTTGCATCGTCAGAAAGCTATACGTAACATTATCATTGTCGAAGGCCCCAAACTGCGCGAAGATAGAGGTCAGCACACATCGACGATTCAGAGCGTCTGGAGGCCTCGTGAGAACGGGTCGTCAGATACTGCGGTTCAACAGCTGTGGCGCGGTCACCATGTTGAGATTGGAACAAGTACATTCGTCGCAGTCTTCATCATTCGCCTGTAGAGTTGTAATAGGAGAAGAAGATTCTCACCGTTGACGCGTCGGTGTAGTTGCTGTCCTGGCATGCAGTGGTTGGTGCCGTCGATGCAGAGAGCTGTCTTTGGGTGGAGGTGGAGAAATGCTTAAGGCGAATTCGGGGTGAAGAGATGTGAGGGCTTCAAGAAGGCGCTGTTTGCTACGGTAATCTCATGCAGGGTCGCTTGCGTTGGACAGACGCGTCTCAAACGATAGGCTGCGCGGCACAACGGTGGCCAAGGATCATGCGCGGAGAATTCTAGCTTCATCAACAACGAGCAACATGCTTGTCTTGAAGTTTGCTGCTTTGCTGCCGACAGTTCGCTCGAGCTATCTATTCTCATTAGGCGCTGCGCGCCGGAAAGTCTTGCTTTTCGTTCTTCTTCTACCTGTCCTTCTTGCTGCTAGGCAGCAGCGCAGCCAGCTCCTTCTTGATAGCCCGAAGGCGATCCTCCATATTCTCCCTCTTGGTAGGCAGTGATGCTATAAAGAGTCAGCCTCCGTTCAGAGCATTGCTGGGATCCAACGCACTGACGTGGTAATGGTGGTGTGACCGGAATACTTCGCAGGCCACGCGAGGAGAGGCGGGACATCTGCGCCTCGTTACCAGATCTCAGTGCCATGTATGTCTCTGGGCTGTTTAGTAGTCAGTGTACTGTGCTATGATGAGAAGCCATGGAGGGAGTGCCCCGGACTGCCTGGCCGATTTCCGCTGTACGCGCCGTGCGATGCCATTGCCCTTGTAGTCGATGCTCGTTCAATGAGATTCTGCATGCTTGCTGTCGTATACTGATGTTGTTTATGATGGTGTAGAGATGATAAGCATCGATACGAACGCAACATAGATATGCCTGAGTCTTACAATACCGTCATAAAGGCCTATCGTCCGCTATACTCACTTGCTGAATGGCTTGGAGTGAAAATGCAATCAATGCTATTGTCAAGTATGTGATTCACGCCTTGTAAGACCAGCGAAAAGTGTGGTCAGTGAAGATCGGCTGCATTGTTTGGGGCATTACCTTACGCACACGTGTGAAGGACCGCGTTGTAACGCCCAATACTCCTTTAGAGTACACTCTGAGGAATCGATCCTGCTCCTAGACCTTTAAGGCAAGAATCAATCGAGCGTATGGAAGCTTGCACGGGACGGTCAGACGCGCATGTCCAAGCTCTCAATACTGCAAGACGAGCTATTCTACGGTAACAACCAGCGCCCTCTCTTCTCAGCGCTCCAAATACATCTCCGCGTCATCCTCGCGGTTGACCTCCACGCTCAGCTTGTCCAAGTCTGCGATCACGCCTGGCTTGGCCAGGGCCTCGCGAGCCCACTTCTGCAGGGAGCGCAGCCTGCTATACCAACATGAAATCTGCTCGTCCTTGACCTTTATCTGCTCCTTCAGAGCGGCAATCTCCTCATCCTTCTCCTCCAACAGCTCGTCCTTGGTCTTCTTCTTGATCTCGTGGTCGAGATCTGGTGGCGGGGGTCCCCGAAGGGGTTCCTCTTGGTGATCATGTTGGTGTTCACTGGGTGGCGCGTTAGCATATCTTATTTCGGAGAGAGGAAGACATTAAGCCTACTCTTGCGTCTTTTGCGGTGGAGATGCTTTGAGCTTGAGTTTGAAGCTTCGGGATGTGTAGTAGAGTATGCAAGTTTGCAGAGGATTGTTTGTTGTGCTATTCAATATTGTCTTGTGGAAGAGAGCGTTGTAATTTGATGTCGATCTGGCTCTGGATGTCTGCATTAAACACTATTCTTGCGGCGATGGATGCTGAACTGCCGGCTCGTAGTCGAATGTCCCCGTGTTGATGGAGTGCGTGCCGAAAATCGATGCGGTCTTCAGATTGACCAGACTTGATCTGTGGCTGAAAGCTTACAGTTCGCCACAAAGCCGTTGCAGCAACCGTTTGCTGGACTAAGAAAGGTAGAGGATTGCTCCACCGTTCTCAACTGTCAGGGTTACTCGAGCACATGACATAGAGTCGCGCATATAGTCACATGCCACTGTCTTGTTGCGCAATGGCTCACGTGCACATTTCCATGCCGTACATTCACTTCAGATGGAGTCAACTTGAGCCCAGCGATCTGGGACCATTGGCACCGGGTCGTAATTCTGCTTCGTTCACCGAGTATGTCTCTGACCAGCTCGATGGAAGCATCCATTGACGGCCGCTGTGGGACACGGCTGTTCGAAGTTCCAGAGCACACGACAGTCACGAACTTACAGATAGTCTTGAACTCAGTGCTCGACGACAGCAGCATTCATTCATCCACGGGGCTACACGATCATCTCTGCTGAACACATTCGAGCCAAGCGGTCTTTGATCCATAGGCATGTCCAGATCTCAATTACAAAGCTCCACACTGCAAGCCAACATTCCGACTAGTCTGCAAGAAAGCTTCGCAGTTGCAAGCAGTGACACGTTGGACATATCTCAACAATCAAACGAGCACGCACAAGTGGTGATTGCCGGAATACCTACAATTATGTCTGAACCAAACAGCCAAGCAAGCGTAAGCATACGATGCTGAGTGGGCAAGAATGCGAACAACACCTGTGTGGAACACAACAAAAGAAGCGCAGGCTACCAAGCGAATGCGTTGAGCGCTTGGAACACACTTGAACGGACTACTCAAGAGCAAGGCGCTCTCGGATGACGCTCCTTGGATTGAAGACTTCTCAATGATGGAGGGCATTGTTGTGATACGAATACCTCACCCACGGGTGTATCAGCATGTGCTAGGCACGAGAGCTTGCCTTAATGCTTCTGGATCATGCATGCTTACACAGATAATACATGGCAATTTACCTGCTTCTGCTTCCAAGTAGGTTCATCTCAGATGAAGACACACTGCACCACAGATCGACTCTATCGCTCACTGACATTGTCATCGAAAGTAACGCATGGCCAAGCTGAACTTTGGCACCTGCAAAGAAACGCGGTGCATGACTTTGTAGCCAGCTTATCTTAACAATCCCTTTGCCAGCATACCCTCCAGCTCTAGTGCCATGCGAGAGGCCTCGTTGATATCGTAAACTCTGGTTATCGATCCATCCAACGTTCTAACGATGTAGCCTTGCTCCTGCTCTTTGCCACTGCCGACATTGTGCGTCTCTGTCGGCCTACTTTGTCGCGCTTAGCTCGTGGATTACCCTTCCGTGGCTAATCGTCCCAGTTGTCGACCTGAAGCCTGGGCAGTGACGGTGTTGCATTTCTTCTGAAACGTCCAGTGCTCGAGAGTCGTGGCGGCATCCTGGATCCCAACAAAATACTGGTTCTCCCCTGGCTGTACCACCACTATCGCTCCCTGGGCGAAACCCTGAGTTTGAGCACGGCTTCTAGGCCCTTGCATTCGGGGTCGGCCTCTTGTCCTCTTCGGTCTGCGCGGAGTTGATGGTTGGGGACATAGGAGTGGTGCTCTTGGCCTCTACGCGTACAGAGGCACTGGGCTGTGAAGAGAGATCCTAGAGAGAATTGGTTTGCTTGTACTTTACTTGTACTGCTTCTCTGCATCGAATACTTGGAACAATCAGCCGGTCTGACTCTCCATAACCTCGCGAAGTTGGGCCGTCTCCGCGGCGTCTCGCTTCGCTGCTACACCGCCAAATTGCTCAGGTTCCTCGAACATGTGCATGTAGCATCTTCGTATCGATATCTTGTACGTCTTGTGTGTTTCCTTTCTCCGACCTCGGCTTGCAAAGGTTGAGCTGAAATGCGACAGTGGCATGTAAGACGCCGTTCTCCAGGTTCAGGTGCTCGATCCCCTGAGACCACGCCAGTGATCGCTGCCCGTAGGCTTGCTCTGCGCTGCGCAGACCTAGCTCAACAAGCGTATCGCTCTCAACGATCCGCCGACCATCGATGGGTCCCACGTCATCGTCGACAGGAATACTCTTGCAGCATGAGCGATAGCGCTTCAGCTATGCAAAGATCGCAGAGATGTGGGGCCATTGTTGAGCCTGGAGGAATGTTCGCTCCTTGTGGGTCAAGAATCAGGAGCGGACTCAGTTGTGGTCCACGTCAGCTGCGTCGATCAAAGGTAGATGGAGGCTTCGCGACAACGAAAGCAACAAGTGTCAACCATTGATACCTCGATGCGGCTATGGGCCCTTTAGTATCGTTGCCATTATTGTGACCATTGCCTGCTCAATTTGTATCTTCTTAGTTCTGTCTCTGGGTACAGCCTGTGCGTCTCTCTAACCCATGCTCTTTGCCACTGTATGTCCTCATCCGTCTCTTGAACCTAGATCATCCAGCTTCGCCAGCCATTATGCCTCCTCCTACTCCAAAGTATGCACCCTGCAAGCTTCCAGCCCTTTCTCCAATGATACCTTCTCTCTTTGTGTTTGGAGTAGCCATTGCCACCGCGTATTCTTTACTGACGAATGTGTTTTGCTACAACACGCATGGCTGCCTGAGGCTTCCCATACACCGGGGCGCTTGCAGGGATTCAGAACTACTGCAAGCTAAAAATCCTTCCATGCACGCTCCGCCAAACCACCTTCGACAAACAAGGCAACCTCTCCTACTTCATACCGGTGGCGGCATGGATAGAGTGAACGAAGCCATGGCTAAGAGCTTTCGGGGCAACTTCGAGGAACTGCTGAACAATGCGCGCAATACCGATATTAGTGATATCGCTATCCCAACTCGCACCAGGATGTAAGCAGAGATGGGAGACACCACCGACAGGGACCAGGAGATGGCTTCTACTCGCAAGCAGACGCCCGGCAGAGCAGACACGCCGCAGGAGGCTATTCAGGTCGGCATGACTGCTGGCTACAAGGTAAGATATGCACTTCACTCCAATCTATTCAGTCTCTGTGGTGATATCGCAGCGCGTTGTGGGCCTGGCTAATACTTTATATCACACAGCACCTCTACAGTGGCAAGGAAGACAAGCGAGGCCGCTTTCAGTGGCAAACAGAGATTCCAGCAGACGTCGGGGAGCCGGTCGAGGATGCAGAATCCGAGAAGTGGGTGAGTATCGCCGCCTTCACCGTGATGCATCATTCTATTACATGACACTGACATGAGACAGGCCTTCGTCGTGAGGAAGGTCCGAGTCTACGGCGAACCAAAGAAGACGTTGGCTATGCATTCGGTCTTGATCCAGAGTCCCTTACTGAAGGAGCTGCTCGAGAAAGTGCTTTCCGACTACCCAGGCGTTACAGTCGCTCTCAAGCGTCTTGAGTTCAGCGGCCGATTCGAGCCACTCATTCACCGCTGGCCTCAGCTCAAGAGCGCCATCGAAGAGCTGAGGCGAAAGCGAAAAGAGGGGACAATGACATCCGTCTCAGCGAGCGCATCGAGCATGCAGAGCTTCTGGACAATCTCCTGACCAAGGTACGTAATGACAGGTCCCAAGCATCAGTTAACGGATCAGCAGCCAGCGCACTGCCTGAGATCTGCGCTTTCCGAGGCGCCTGGCTCCATATTTGCGACCATTATCCCAGACAATATCGCATGGATCCCCAGTATAGCTGACATGTCATCTTACTCAGGAGTTCGCTGTCATCCACGAAGCCATCGGAGATGTGACGAAGAACGGTAAGTGGGAAAGGCATCAGCCTGGAGTACGCAGAGCTGGACGCGAAGGCGCGCCGTACCATCTGGAAGACGTTCCTGGATCAGCACAACGATCGAGCTGCCGCTACTGTGGTCGGTGGAGATGCTGTGGAGGGAGCTGATCGTGGCGTGCTGGCTCACACCATGAGCGCGACAGACATGCGGCGCCTCGCGCAGCTGGAGCTGAACGGCCGACGAATTCAGAACGTCTCAAAAGTAGCAGCTATGCTGGCCGCGCTCCGCAAGGAGGCTCTGGGCTACAGCCATGTCGAGTCTGCTATGGAGGGTACCCAGTACCTCTACAAAGCTACCCAGGCTAGCGATCAGACTGAGTCTAGTCTGTTCGGCTAAAATGATCGTCCGAACCTGGATGCGTGGCGTTCGAGGGTGGTATGGGATAGCATAGCATAGCATAGCGAAAGGCGTTATGGAAGGGCTTGTGCTATTCAAAATGTCGAAGTGCCTCTGAATCGGTTTTCTTCTTTGTACCGTTCCTGTGCTATATTGCTGGCCTGGAACTTGTCGTACTAATTGACTCGCTGCAGTGATAGATCAATTGCGCGGGACAGCGCTGAGATGGGAGCAGTCCATACAAAGCTACAAACATACCGACGCACCGTCTTCAGACCGCAGCGCTCAAACGTCCGTCATCACTATCGAAGCAAACATGCCAAGACACGTCCACATTCCCCATCATCTCCGCACGGCAAAGGAAGTGTAGCTGTCAGCATTTTCCAGATCCACGTCCTTGGTATCGCAGTCCCGAGCATCCCGTACAAAACCAGTACGTCTCTCTGTCAACCCCCCCAGCAGGCCGCATGCTGTACAACAAACACACCAAAGACGCCATGGAGTTGCCACACAGATCAGTCCACCAAAGTCGATCGCGCAGGTGTCTGTGCATTGGTCTGCCGATCCTCGTCGTGATTCTGCTTCTTGTCATTATCATTCCGACAGCAGTGGTACTTACCGAGAAGCATGATTCGATCGGCCTGCCATCGACGATCCTCCTCCCGCTATACCTCTACCGGAC
Source organism: Dothistroma pini CBS 116487 (assembly GCA_002116355.1). Taxonomy (NCBI): domain Eukaryota; kingdom Fungi; phylum Ascomycota; class Dothideomycetes; order Mycosphaerellales; family Mycosphaerellaceae; genus Dothistroma; species Dothistroma pini. The sequence goes on along the minus strand of KZ108250.1, from coordinate 58,436 downwards.
CAATGATGCCTGGAAGCCATTGTACAAGGCGTATATCTAGGATCTCCATGAATGCCGCAGACGCTGACCTCGTCAACAGGATTGATAAAGCACCAAAGCTCAACTTCACAGTCATCGTGAACGCAAGCAATGGCCCAGGCGGCATGACCGATTTGATGCACTTCAAGCCTGCGTTGCAGAAGCTCGCCGCCTTTCCAAATGTCCAGACTGTGGGATACGTCACGACTGAGAATGGAACCAGAAGCACGGGCGAGGTCCAGCAGGATGTCCTGAAGTATTCGACTTGGTCGAACATGCCGCTAAACTGCACGCTCAGTGGCATCTTCTTTGACAATACTCCGTACGTCGAGAGAGAAGAGACTGAGAACTACCTCGCCACCATCAATAACTGGGCAAAGACCGCTCCAGGAATCTATCAGCCAAAGACGGTGAGTTGCACTGATGCCCAGGATTGCTGGATCCGGCTGACAACTCCGCAGGTCATTCATAAACCGACTGATTTGTCACCACTTGGACTGCTCAATGGCGCCGACATCATGGTCAGCGAATGGTCCTACGACGAGTTCAGGGAAAATCAAGCATCGTGGGATATGGAGAAGGCCCGATCGCACCTAGGCTTCGTGGTGAATTCGGTGCCTGAGTCCGCCAGCATGAAGGACCTCGTCCAGGACATGAGCAGAAGTGGCGGGTATCTCTTTGCTACGGATTCGTCAAAGGGCGATGCGGAGAGTTTCGGAGCAAGATGGAAGGACTTTGTTGACGCAATGGAGAAGACGATTTGAGGTGAAAGAAGGAGTGGTAAGCGGAGTTTAGGAGGTGGAGAAGGCAGTGTGGCGCGGGAGGGAACGTCGGGCGGAAAGCCGAGTGCCAGAGCAGTACCATGAAATACAACCAGACAAAGCGGATGTGCGGTAACAGGAAGCTTGTGGGCGACATTACAGTTGCGACTAATGGAATGATAACATCATGAGTCTTGGCATCGATATCTTGTGCGACAAAGTGCAGCTTGATGGAACTGGTATTGGCAAATTGACCTTTCACGCCTGCCCTTCGTATTTGATGATGAATTGAAGGGATATTGATGAATTATTAAGGATTGTGCCCGGATCTCCTCCCTCACGACGCTACCTCTTACCCCACGGTAACAGCCACCAGCCACCAGCCACCAGCCACCATGCGTCGTCTATCTTGGGTATTCAGGAACAGGGCCAAGTCCAAGAGCGACGGCCAAGACGCAGACTCATCCTCCGGTCAGCAAAGCAATGGAATCTGGCACACCAGGAAGGACAGCACCAAGACTCCACAGTCCACGATAATCGTCCCACTCTACATCTACCCATCAAAGCAATCAACATGGCAGCCTGTCTACGAAGCCATCGACAAGCACCCAGACCTCAACTTCCTCATAATCATCAACCCCAATTCTGGGCCCGGTAGACCTCCTTGGTGGCCAAACAAAGACTACATCCGGGAACTGCCGCTCCTCAACTCCAGGCCCAATGTCACCACAATTGGATACGTGAGCATCGACTATTGCAAACGAGACGTTCATGACGTGCTATACGACATTCAAGGGTACAGCGAGTGGCCCAAGGATACAATGGAGGAGGGCGTCTATGTGGAGGGAATCTTCTTCGACGAGACGCCGGAGAAGTATTCGGCGGATTGTGACATGTATATGCAAAGGCTGAGTGACTGGGCGAGGAATAGTGAAGGTATTCAGGGCGATAGATTGGTCGTTCATAATCCTGGGACGATGCCGGATGATGCTCTTTCGAGTTCGAGGCCCGATGTGGTTTGTGTTTTTGAGGATCGGTATGATAGGCTGAATTCCGGAGCTGGGGCGTTGTTCGAGAAGTATGACAGGGGAGAATCGTGTTATATGGTACATTCTGTGCCGAAGGACGAAATATGGAGGGCGGCGAAGATGCTAAGGAGTAGGGCGAAGTATGTGTTTCTTACGCAGGCGGTGGAGAGGTTTTACGAGGATTTCGGGGAGACTTGGAAGGAGTTTGTTGAGGCTATGGCTATCGCTTGAATGATTCTGTGGACACTGATAGACAACGAACGGCACGCAGCTTTCGGCATTAACACACCAACGGCTATGACTTGATTTTGGCATGGCCACGAAGCAATAATAATGTATACACGACTCATGCTGTACAGCGCCACTTGCTATTGCTCGAAGGTTAGCCCAGAAGTCAGCAGCACCAACAACGCCTCAGTCGCTCATCGTCATTCCATCTAATCCATCACGATCAGATCCCCATGTCACTGACACGCAACCACAAATAATACAGCAGCAGCACCACAACCATGACCAAGCTCTTCGACCGCATCAAGCAACGGATAGCGAAAGCTGATACCAAGAAAGACGAGCCACACCACTTCCCTTACAGCCCGGACACTGGCAATTTGACTGTTCTTGCTGTCTCGAAACCATCACAGATCAAGCTCTGGTCATCATTCACAGCGACAAGATCTGCCGTTTTTGTTTCCAGTGCGCTGTCAAACCTCAATTCAGCGCCGCTCTGGCAGACGAGTCACAATTCTCACTCAAATGGGGTGGCAAGGAGGTCGAGCTCAAGCACTATCGCCACTGCTTCACCAAATGCTTCCGAGACGCGTGGAAAGCAAAGCCTCGGAAGTACAGCGTTTTGCCCGCGAAGCGTCTGTACTGCCAAGGTAAAGTCAACACGAACGCAGGGAACTAAAAGATCTGCAACAACTTTCTACGTCGTAAGAAGATGCATAAGACTATCGAGCGCTGTAAGGAATGTGTCTGGGAAAGTTGTGCTTTTTGTGGCTTCGTTGCAGATAGCACCGACTACATCTGCATTGGCCCCAACGCAACTCCAGAAGCTGACCCCTTTGCAGAACTTGAACGCGGAGTCGACTACCAGCGCTGTCCAGGCTGCGATATGGCCGTCGAGCTCCGTGATGGATGTAATCACATCACCTGCCGCCTCGGTAGGTGCGCCCAACATTTTTGCTGTAAGTGTAAAGGGTAGACGGCATCGTTCGTTTTGAGATATTCCTGCTATATCTCATGCTAGCCCTTGCTGTTGGGAAATCCCCACGTGCTATTCGAGTATCGCTAACACCCTTCCAGTTCTTTGCGGCTTACCAGCGACAAGAGAGGACGGACATTGGAAAGCAGGAAACCCATGTCCTCTATATCATCAACCAAATGCAACCAACGCTCAATACGATGCGGGCATTCAAGACGCCGCAGAACCGGCACTTATCGACCGGGTCAGAGACGAAGCTGAACAGGACCTTGTTCTCGGCCGCATCAACCTCATGGCAGATATTGATATCCAAGACGAGATCCGAGAGCGCCGCGCACATCGTATCGAGCTCGATGACATGCTTCATGCCCTAGAGCACGAAGTCATCGACTTGCTGCGCCATGGACTACCAGCCGAAAGTCGAACTAAGCGCCTTGAACCACTCCGGCAGATGCACTTCCATCTGGATCTCCTGTGGAAGTCGCTCTGCGCCTACACTATCAAGCCAGAGACGGACGAAAATTCGAAGGAGGGACTCACTCATCTGCTGGATCAAATCGGGCAGCGGATCATTACCTTGAGCGATACAAGCAGTCTCGAAATGCGAGCTCGATTCCCAAGGGCCGAGAAGATCTTTTTGCAGATGGTCGAAACTGCGATTCGACTCATGCCAGCCAGAGCAGAAGCCGCTGCTGACGTATGAGGATGAGATCCGCGGATCAGAAGGAGACTGCAACAACAAGCAGTAGCATGGTCGGTGAGATTCGTACGATAGCTAAGGGTCGAAGCCAGGAGTCCGGAGTCCGGAGTCTTTGCTTCTGTCGTAGAATGTCATAGAATGGAATCCTTTACCGCGTGTATACATCTTATGAATCCACTTCACTGCCAAAGTCCCCATGAGTGTAATGTTTATATCGTCTCCGGCAGGTACGTTCGACGATTGTCGATGGCATGGTATCGCCGAAAAGGCACTGCTGAAGGTGTCGGAAAGAAGCATGTACCTTGCGTCCCTATCTCCTGGTTGTTGCCTCAAGCCAGCAACGCCGGAGCCCACCGACTATACTTATCATCCCCAAACAACCTCAATTCCTGCCCCAAATGCGCAATCGGTGCGAAGATCATAGCAGTCGGCGGATCGCCACAGAGTTTGTTCACCTCCTCTTTAATCTTCTTCATCAACTCCATCCCCTCCGGTCTCTTCCCGGGTTCTTTCTGAAGACACCACTGAATCAACGCCCTCAGAACCGGCCACTCAACATACTCTTCGTAAAATTCCAACGCGTCTTGAGTAATCAATTCATTCGGCTTCCAGCTCTCGTTGTATTTACCATTGACATAGCCGGGATCACTTTCGTACTGGAGATTGATTAGATTGATCATGATTTTGCCCACAGACAATATGTCGCTCTTGTGCGAGACACCGGTGCCATTGAGGTCTGGGCGAGGCGGCACTGCCTTGGAATAGTCATACTGCTCTGGAGCACTGAAGCCGGGTGTCAAAGTGCCGGGAACATCTGCGTTGTCGTTACTTTGCAAGATGCCCATGCCGAAGTCGGCCAGTTTCGGGATAGGGACGCCTGGCCAATTTGTGTCGTGGGCTTTGGCGAGGAAGATGTTGCTGGGTTTGATGTCGCGATGGATGAAGGCCTGCCAGCGAGCTGCTGCGGAGGGCGGGAGGACCATTGGGGAGCTGCCCGTGGTTCATCAGGCAGGCTGCTGAGGAGAGAGCTCTTCACATGGCCCAGAGCATACGGACTGGGAGGCGGTCGTTCCGAGTGGGGGTCTCACGTCTGTGCTCTCTGTACTTGTGAATGAGAGCGTCGAGATCTCCGTGCTCGCAGTACTCCAGGTAGATCTGCAAGGTGCGCTACATGTCGTAGACTGCGTACCCATCGACTTTGATGATGTTCTCAGAGTCAGATAGGTCGTTCAGTGGTTTGACCAGGCCGTAGTCTGGTGGCATTCGGTTCTTGGGCTCTCCAAGCCAGTGGAACGGGTGGTCCCATTTGTCCACCGTAGGCTTATCATCGAGACCTACTCTGGGTGCAAGTTTGATCTGCTTGATGACGACTCTGTCGATGGGAAGCTCTTTATCGTCGAGCTTGACCCAGATGCTGGCGAAGCCGAAAGAACCTTCGCCAAGCTCGCCCTTGTACTGCCACTTTCCGCCGACACCACCTCGTGCGCCGTTGAAGCCTGACTACTCTATTCGAGCCTGAGTGTTGTCGATGTCTACCGCAGGCGGTGCTTCGTCAAGCTCAGGCCGCCACCTGCGACGATAGCCTTGGTACAGCCTTTGCGCTTCTCGCATATTTCGCTGCAGCGTCTGAGCTCTGTCTAAATCGCCGTCAACTTTTGCTCGTTCGATGTCCTCCTGCCAGGCCTTGGTCAGGAAGCATCTGCGAGCCTCTATCATGATTTTTTGTAGCAAGGCCAAGTACTCGGCAGGTCCCACATTGTGTCGCCACAGCGGAGGTCATATCAGCTCGTTGTGCAGTTCGCGATCTTCTTCTGCCATGTCTTCAAAGACAGTCAGGCGCATTTCCGTCTCTCTGGAAGCACCACGGAAAGCCATTTGTCTATTCACGACTTTCCACGCCAGCCTCCACGCTCGGTCAGACGCACTCTCGGAATCGCATCTGCATTGTAACGGCTGGTTTGAGCCCAAATTAGAGTGATGGCCGTCAAGCAGAGCAGCCTCTTTGGTAAAAGGTGGTGTTCGTAGCCTTCTGGCTTCGCGACGCTATCAGCGGCTTCCCTCCACGCGGAGTAGAGTCCCGTCTTTTCCGTATTGATTAAGGTTGCCACGCCCTCCAGGTACTCGTCGATCTCTTGTTCGTTGTAGGACATTGGCAGTTCCCACCAAGTGGTCCGCAATTGCGTAACGATGCCTTCTAGCCTCGTCACATAAGCGTTTGGATCCTCTGCGAGCTGAGGTATGGGCGCGTGTGCATGAGTACGTGGAGCGTTATGCCTCAAGAAACAAGCCCACACAGACAAATGCTTGAATGTCAATCTGGTCTCTTGGTACTCTGCATGATCGAAGAAGTATCTGGTAAGCGCCCCTCCAGCAGTCGACCAGGACCCCTCTGCTTCTTTCGCTGCATTTCGAGACAGATTGCGCTGAGTCCGAATCAGGCTGTTGAGTCGATCCCAGTATTGTTGCGTGCTTTCATCGGGGTCCGGAAGTGGCGGTTGGAAGGCGAAGTTATCATTCCGTGAAAACCACCTCAGATCACTCTTAAGAGGATTGAACATACTATTGATGCGTTCTACGTCAGCAGATTTGGACGATCCCTGCAACAAGATGGCTCGGATTTCAGCCGTCCAAAGGAGTAGCCAGCGCTCTCGTCGTGTGGGATCCTCCCAATATCTGCCCTTCCACGAAGTGACTGCTCGCCTTAACATCCTCATATAACGGGGGAGCTTTTCAGAGGTGGGTGACGGGATTGGCACCAGAATCCCCACGGTAGCGATGGCCTTGCTCCAATTCTTATAGCAGCCGAAAAGCTGCAGAGCCCCGTCGAGATTGGACGTTCCTCGGTCGAGCTGTGGCAATCTGAGGCGGGCTTCCAACCACTGAAGTATTACGCTCTGTTCTCGCTGTCTTTGGTTTGCTTGCTGCCAGTGCGTCGGCTTGTTCAGGACGACTTCGCGCTCAAGCTCCGCGAGCCTTTGCTCATGGCTTTGGTCGGCTGCAAGACTCGGTACGTGTAGCATCAGCTCAATCTCAGTCAAGCGGCCGAACCAGGCGCAGACCATGTCGTATCTCGATAGTATGCGACCCTTGCCTCCATAGTCATCCGCTTCATCCAGAACTTCGCGGGCAGCATTCAGGCTTGCCTGGTCACCTGTATCCAGTCCCTCCCGACGTTTAGCTTGAGTATTCTTCCCACGCCTCTTCAGTCCGCCTTGTCCTCCGCCCTTAGCCTTGCGCTTCGTTCCACGACCCGACCCTGCAGCATCTTTCTTCTCCTTCTGTTTCGCCTTCGCGAAGTCTCTCCTCGCTATTCTATCCTCTCTTTCGCGATTCTTCTGGGTCCTCGCGTCTGCCATCTGTGTGGATGTTCCAATCGTCTTCGAGACCGGGACCAGCTGTCTTCTCGGTCGTGTCTCGTGGTATGCGAATGGACAAGGGCAGGCTTTCTTTGTTCGTCCGCAAGTTCTTAGGTTTGTGTGTGCCGGATGTGGGTGCTGATGCGGACTTTGTCCGTGCGATGAAAGAGATCCACCGACATATGGCAGGGGATGTTATCGAACTGTGACCTACCTTCGCAGTAGCTGCTGAGGTGCGTCAATTGCATTGAGACCTGTACTTACCCAAGCGAGAGCCAACGATTGTCGCGACTCAACATCCACGGGTCGGCACCAAGACCAAGCCTCGCGTTGTCTGACAAGCCCGTCCGGTCTCTCGAGATCGCAGCGCATTCCTGCCATTTCAGATCGAAAGTGCCATGGGAGACGAAACGACGCAGGGGTACCATCTCGACTCATTGGATGCGAGTGATCTGTTCAAAACAAAACGATGCCTTAAGGGTATCGCCTGCTGTGTATCGATTCGGACATAATCAATGCGAGCTCAGTCTGCTTTGCGCTGTTCCAGTTCCGTAGCTCTTCCATGGACGTTGTCATGTCCTTCGAAGCAACGGACCCGACTGAACACCTTCTCACCAAAAAATGTGCCTGCGATAGCAATATCAAAATTGTCTCAAGCGCTTGCTCGCCCGTCCCCTGCTTATGAACCATTGAAATGCTTGGACCTGCGGGACTACTGGACTCTATTGCAGCGAAGAAGCGGCGACGCGTCGAGACCCATCGTGTAAAACAGAGGGACAACCAACCAAGCAGCAGTCATCGTTGGGTGCATCCCTTGGAAACGGCACATGACCTCCTCACCAATGGCTTCTCCTTCTGTCTGCCTCCATCATCCGCAGCGCTTGCAATGTTGTCGGCCTGTGGACAAGTCCGGTGATCGCTCGTCGAAAGGCGTAGGGACTCGACGGCAACGATCAATATCTCGAAGGTGGACAACAGCCATGTGATAACATGACACTGTATGCATTAATGCTAGTACGATGCGACAAGGGAAATGGATTTCTTCGAGCTGTTCCTACTGTAGTTCTACCGGTGCTTGCCGGCGCCAAGGAATCGCGGCGGTCGGATCCGCGAGTGAGCTTGCTGGCTCCAACTTCTTTCAGCCTCGAGTTCACTTTCACCCTCCCACCACCAACAACAACAACAACAACATCATCATCACCAAACCATCATCCGCATCGTGGCACGACATCGGTGTCGCATGTGACCCACAGGCACACCACACCACCATACCAAGTCAGCCCCACCCCACCGCGCAAGATGGGGCCTAAGCGCAAGGAACGCGAGTCGCTCGAGTCGCTGCTGGCGCGCCCGTGGTGCTACTACTGCGACCGCGACTTCGACGACATCGCCGTCCTCCACAACCACCAGAAAGCCAAGCACTATCACTGCATCGTGGGTACCTGTAACCGTCGTCTTAACACGGCTGGCGGTCTAGTTGTCCATATGGAGCAGGTGCACAAGGAGAAGCTCGAGTCCGTGCCAAATGCGCTCCCTGACCGTCAAGGCCTCTACCCCGAGATCTTCGGCATGGAGGGCGTCCCGCAGTCGATGCTCGATCAGCGCACTGCTCAAGTCATCAGAGAGTACAGCAAACTCGAGTCCGACTGGCGTGCCAAGACTGGCAATCCACTGAGTGGCACCCAGGCTGCCAAAGAAGAGGCCGAGCAAGGCAGAAAGCGACAGAAGGTTGCCGTGGACAAGGACAAACTCAAGCGCCGTGCTGCCGCCGCTAAAGCTGCTCTGGCTGCCAAGAAGCACAAGGCGGAGATGGACAAGAAGTTTGGGGAGGGCTGGGACGCTCCAGAGCCGGAGCTGAACACTGGACCACCACTTTCGGACGAGATGACCCCAGAGCCAGTCAAGGCAAAGCTCGCCGATGCGACCCCACCCGCAAACAACATGTCGCCATATCCAGGTTCGCTGGCCGCCATGTCATTCAACAGTGGCCCAAACACTCCGGCAACTGTCGCCGCTGCACCAGTATCCGCTTCGCCGTTCCAGCTTCCATCAGCCATGCCGCTGAATAACACTTCGGGTCTTCCGACGCCTGCCGCTGCACAGACATCTGCATTGCCACATGCGATTGCTCCTTCCATTTCACCGCCCGGCTATCCCATGTATGCGCCTCCGGGAATGCCAATCGGTGCTACGGCTCACTCACCCGCTCCAATGACAGGGTATGGCGGTCCACCCCTAGGAATGCCAGTGCCAGCCCACTCTCCAGCACCAACGCCAGGATACGGCACTCCGCCAGGAATGGCACCGGGTGTGCCAACCCAGTTAGCCCCAACGTCGAGGTACAGCGCGCCACCTCCAGGTCTTCCAGCGCGTCCCAACATGCCGCTTTCAGGCATGAATGTCCCTTCAAGCAACCCAGGTCTGCCACCACGTCCTAAAAACATGGTGTTGGCTCAAGGTACGTCACCCCTGATTTCTGCTGCTGTGACCCCTTGACCAGTATTTTTTAGCTGTTGTCGATATGGTTAAGCATATTGCTGAAGTCCCAATGCGACGTTCCGAAGATGACTTGATGACCTCCGCCTTGAACCGTGGCGTCGGCAATAAGTCTCTCCAAGGCTTGTCTTAGCGGGACAAGAAACTTCGGGAGGTTCTTGCCCGCGCTCGCAACGTTCACGTGCCTGTGGTCATCTTCGAGACTACAGCTATGGCATACATCATCAAGAACATCGACTCCGGTCAGCAACACTACATCAGGAAACTGCTGACTCGCATCCAGCCGGCGAGAAGAAGGCTGGCCCCGCCCCAGCCGACGTCGACGCTTTCATCGACTCTCAGCACCAGAAGTTCCTCGCGGGCGATAAAAATGCTGCACGCGAGGCGGAGATCTCGCAACCGACGGAGAACTCGCAACCGGCGGAGAACTCGCAACCGACCGTCGAAGCCGGTTGGAGGCTGTTCTACAGCGACAACACCCTATCGCCGGAGGAGAAGAAGTCGGCCAGCCCACGCTACCGCCGCGTGGCGAACACATCGACCACTCAGACCCTTGGTCACACCCAGGCCGCCACTGGCCCCGTGGAAGCTTACTGAGCTAAGTCAAGATCCAACGAACTCAGAATAAGCACACTTGAGCGAGATTACGCACTGACTTGTGTACGATACGGACAATACTTGCGCGAACAGCACGGTCGATCTGCGACCGTCACACGTCGGCGGCAACGGGACGATTGGAATGTGGGAGGGGCAAGATTTGGACTGGAAAGGATGGTTTGACGAGATAAGTCCAGTGCTTCTCTACACGCTTTACTGACTGTAAGTGAGCCGCTGGCTTGCTTGACTGCGCGATGGTACTGCACCATTGAGGAGCGCTTGAAGATTAGCTAGCGCCGACAAGTAAGTCAAATGACAGTGAGTGTTTCATTTGGGATCGTACATCAGTCTGTGCGAAAGTATCGTCATGTGATAGAAGTTCGCCAAACAGGACTCATCTGCCGGTGGCAGTTCGAACAGAAGACTACATACCGTGCTCTCGAGGCGGCAGCACCGCTACTCCAAAGACTGCGAAGCCAAACGTGCCATTTGTGGGTAAGATAGCAGCGGAGTGCTGAGAAAGCAGCAACTTCGCCACACCGTAAGCCTTGGACTCGCGTTGAGTTGTCTCATCGTTTTTTCTCCAATGATGCAGCAAACCGTTTTCGCACAAAACAAACATGAAGGTCATCTCCGGCCATTACAGGAACAAAGAAGCCATGCCGGTAAGTGATGTGCTCTCAATATTATGAATGCTAGTTAAACACACAGAATTCGGCTCATTGCCAGATAACAAACACTTCCCATCATGGCGTCCACGGAGAAGGAGGATTTCCAGCTATTTCTCCAATGGGAGCGAAACGAAGTTGGCAATACGGCGCGCACAACCGACGTCGCCCTGCACCGGTTGATCCGTAAGCATTGGGGTCATCTTCGCAACAATGCAGAATACATCGAAGCCTTACGAGCTGTGGTCGCATCGCTGGCGCTGACCCGCTCGCTCCATACTGCGTTCCTCAAACGCCAGCGAGACTTACGGACAACACAGAATGAAGATTCTTTCAAGAGGTATTGCGGCAAGAGTAATAGGTTGTATGGGAGTGTACAACTGAGTTTGCAAAATGTGCTGGAGAATAGGAGACAGATGCTGAGTGAGTTGTTGGGGTTAGAGCGCATGCAGGGTGAAGGTTCTGGAAGGGCGGAGAGCGAAGATCATACGAGGAGGTTGATTAACAGGACGGGTAAGGAGATTCAGGAGGCGAAGGAGAGAATTGAGGGCTTTAAGGAGGAGAGAGGGATGCGGTTGCATTGGGATCATAACGCTGCGGAGAGCAAGATGAAGGAGCAGATGTTTCTGCGCTGCGATCTCGGGGCTGTGGGCCGAAAGAGGAAAGCTGAGGCAACGGACGGCGTGGAGACAAGAACACAGAAGGCCGCCAGGGTAGAAAAAGAGAAACAGGCAAAGGCAAGCAATACGGCGGCGAACAAGACGCAGACAGGAAGCCAGGCACAAAATGAAGGAATTGCTGCGGGGGCTGTGAATCCTGGTGATGATGGAAGTGATAGTAGCGACGACGATGGTAATGACAAGAAGCCCAACCGCAAGATCACGGCGCGGGGTAGTGAGGATGAAGACAGCGAGGAAGAGGAAGACGAAGACGAAGAGGCGAATGGAAGACGAGCAGACTGGAGCAGGGCCGCACCAAGAGACCACAGGGACAAACAATAGCAACTCAAAAGCACCGGCCCGAGATATCGCTGCAACCACCAGTCGAGGTAATCCGGCTGTAGCGGGTGATCCAAATGATGATGGAAGTGCCAGCCGTGATAGAGAGGATAGGGAGCCGAAGCGAAAGCACACGCCGTCGAGTGGTGAAGACGGAAAAGGTGATGACGAGGATGAAGGTGAAGTTCAAGGTAAGGAGATGGCGGAAGAGATTGCTCCTCGTGAAACGGCGGAAGATGGTTCCGAGGAGGTGAAAGACGTCGCTCAGCAGGAAGAGAGAGAGGACAGATCCGAAGATACCAAAGAAAGAGAGGAGCAAGGCCAAGCCGGTACCCCCGATGAAGCGATGCAGAGCCATCCGTTTGGCAATTCGAAGGCCTTCCTCAAGGCCGACTGGACCAAGGAGAAGAGAATGATGGGCAAGATCAAAGCATCTCGGACGATGATCTCTCAACCACTACGCACTGCAGAAGGGCATGGGCGATGATACATGCGAAGCTGCTCGGGACGAATCCTGGTCCCAACGACATCACGAGGCTGGAAGTGCATCATGGGGTGGCAGAGCAAGACGTCCGGACACATCGACAGTACTGGTTCCCTCCTCTTTGGGATGAGCATACATTAATAGGAAATTATCTCGCCCACTTGACCATTTTCACGAAGAATGTACGTTCGTTGCTCCTGTAGATGGCCCAGTCGTCGACGCTGGGGACCCGTCCAGCTTCGACTCCGAACGCAGCGGGATTCAAGGCACCTGGAATGCTCTTGGTGAACTGGGTTCTGGCGCATACGGCAAAGCCAATCTTTGGCTAAAGCTAGATGCCCTCGGAAGACCAATCGACAAGGCAGTCATCAAATCTGTCTATCTTGGCAACAGGTTTGGTAGAGACGAGTGGAATAATGCTACTTTCTGGCGGACCAATATCAATGATCGCAGGCCTATGGAATATGCGCTGCCGAAATCGCTCAACGATTTGCTGGAATCGTTCAACATTGTTGAAACAAGAGCATACGCTACGTACGATACGAGCAAGACATATGCTATCTACCTTGACGACTGCCTGCGCGGTACCTTGGCGGACATGGTCAAGCGGTATCAAAAAGTCACAACTCTTCAAGACGAAAATGGTACTCGTATCTCAGGACGCATACCAGTTCGGGTCATGTGGTTCATCTTCGAAGCCTTGGCATCAGCTGTGTGTCTCATGTACCAAGGCCACTTATCGGGAGACGCCGAACCGCCTAGAAATACCTTCAGTGCATTCGTTCACCAAGACATCAAGCCCGAGAACATCTTCCTCGCCGACCCAGACAGTGACTTCTGGCCGCAAGTTCCTGCGGCAAAGATGGAAGACTTTGGTCTTGCCGTGCTGGCGGACGACATAGAGAAGCAAGGTGCCAATGGATGGAAAGCACCCGAGATGATAGAGTATGATTCGCCCCTGGAAGATTCAGAGAAAGAGTTCCTCGAAGGTCTGCCCGATTAACAAGAGCTCTATCCACCGCATGTCCTCTGCGATGTCTGGTCCTTGGGTAGAGTCATGCTGGCCCCCATGAACCTCGAAGACCCTACTGATGTCCCTGAATTGAGATTCGACGAGGACGACGTTACACCCAGACCATTCAATGGTCCTCTGGATAAGAATTCTGGGAAGCACAATCAGTCCTATTACGCTGGAGTCAAGGAATACTATCCGGGAGAAATGCGGAAATTGGTTGAAAGATGTCTGAAGCTGAAGCCCGAAGATCGGATTGGCCCTGATTAGCTTTGGAGCGAGGTGCATTCACATGTGGCTGCGTGCAAGGGACTGCGAGGGAGGCCATTAAAAGAGATGCAGAGGGATTGCCTTGAGAGGGAGCTTTTGCTTATGGAGCATATCGAGCCAAAGGACTTTGTCAAGAACCAGTGGGTGACTTAAGTGAACGGAAGATCATTCGAGGTCGCTTCCCCTGCGACGCTCTCTTTCCAGAAGGATAGACTGTAGATCACTGCCATGAGTGTCCATGGATTGACGCTAAAGGGCAAGCGCCACTCCTGCATAGGGATGGTCTGCCTGACAGCGTCATATCGTCGGCCGAATCGCTCGCGGAGATGCTCGACATGACTCTTAGGGACGAAAGTTACGGCAAGGCTTCTGGCATTGGGCGAGTTGGAGGATCTCTGTTGGGACGAGGAAGCTCACTTGCTCAGACGAGACGAGCATCCGAGACATTTTGCCCGGACGCTAACACAAGATGGAGAATCGAGGCTCAGCATGTCTAGGACAGTCGGAAGAACATGAACCGTAGGACACCCTGAAATGTATCGTTCCGTGGAAACCGTTTTCGCGATACCTACCGCAAACGCCACTGACTTATCCTCTCATCTCCCAGTCGTGGCAGTCCAAGCGACTCGTCGTCCCACCCCCCACCCAACCTGAGCCTATCACCCGTCAGATCCGCTGGACATAGTGTGCAGCCACTGATCCCCCATCCATGTCATCACCACGTTACCATATATCCAATACAGTCCTCTGACACACTTAAAAAACGCACTCGATCCCGCCAAGCAGATCAATTCCCCGAACCTAAAAGCTTATTCTACTTCCCAAAGCAGCACATGCAGCTGCTTAGCTCCGGACATTTCGAAGCTTAATCTCGGAATGTCAACCTCAGCGCAACTGCACTTTGGGATGCCGCTGCAAGAGATGCTGAAAAGCGGCTGAAAGTGTTTTCGAAAGGTGTGCGGACTCTTCCTGTCCCTGCAGCGACATGCGGCATTCGGCACATCTTGTGTGGCGAATACGTGCTCATCGTCAGCGTGTTGCTGCTTGCTTATAGGGCTTACGGTGGTACTGATGATTTTTCTTACATTCTGCCTCTTGGATTCTTCAGTTTCGTTCACTTCGTTCTTGCCTTGAGACTATTGTTCACCATGGCGTCGACTCTACTCAAGGCTGGCATAGCTGCAGCGATATTGACATCTTCTATCGCCTCGGCAGCCGCAACTGGGCAGAAACGCGATCCCAACAGCTCGTGCCCAGCGATCTGGTCTCAAGTTGCCTCGCAGTTGAAGAGCGATTTCAACGGATGCAACGACCTCGCCCGCTCTGCAATCCGCTTCGCCTTCCACGACGCTGCCGGCTACTCATCGTCCAACCCACAGTACGCTCCGGCATCAGGTGGCGCAGATGGATCCCTCCTCCTCAATGACGACGAAGTCTCCCGTTCAACTGAGGCGCCCATGAAGCAGAGATATCGCGACCCGTACCTGCTTCCGCTATATCAGAAGTACAAGTCTCAAGGAGTCGGAGCAGCAGATCTGGTACAATTCGCGGGTGCCATTGGGATCAAGAGCTGTCCTGGTGGACCTACCGTGAAAACTGTGGTGGGGAGGAAAGATTCGAGCACAGCGGCACCGATGGGGACATTGCCGGCAGCGTTTGGTCAAGGGTCGGATTATAACTCTTTGATTCAACTCTGGGCCGCGAAGGGGATCAGTCCGAGGGAGTTAGCGGCGTTGATGGGGGCGCATACTGTGAGCACGTCGTTTACGAATCAGGGATATGGCATCCCGCCGGGTGGTAAGTTCGAAAGCTGTCGCTTTGATCGAATATGTGCTGACTGGTGCGCCGACAGGTCCCCAGGACTCCGATCCGACCGTCTGGGATAATAACTACTTCAACCAGACGCAGGCGCATAATAGCCAGACGCAGCCGCATAATAGCCAGACGCAGCCGCATAATAGCCAGACGCAGCCGTATAATAGCCAGACGCAGCCGCATAATAGCTACACGCAGCCGCATAATCGCTACACGCAGCCGCATAATAGCTACACGCAGGCGCGTAGCGCTGGTTCGGGTGTGTACAGCTTCGATTCGGATGTGAACCTTTCGAATGCCACGACTGAGTGCGGTCAGGCTTACATGGAGTTTGCCAATGATCTGAGTAAGCTCAACATAGCTCGTTGAAAGGCGCGTATGCTGACATGAGTGCAGATGCCTGGAACACCGCATTCCCAGCAGCAATGCAGAAAATGAGCTTGTTTGGGATAGATCCGGGCACTGCTGCCGGCTTTGTCGACTGTACTTCGCTCATATCGTAGACTGCGATAGAGCTTCTTGCAACATGCTAGCGTACTGATGGTTTTCAGCTTCTTTGTGTATGTTAGATCTCCTTGCGGTCCTCCGAGCGAGAGAGGATGAGGTACGAAGCTGCATACATACTTGATATCCAGCCCGTTGATCACGTTCGTGCAGTTCGCTCTTCTGGACGCGGTTCCGTGAGGCCATGCAAGAGCGCTCATGTGTACAAATGGTCGATATGACATGAGTAGTACAGCATGATTAATGATTCATATATCGTTGAGTGAGCTGCAATGGCTGATGCAGAAGCAATAGTGGACATGCATCAACAGTTGATAGGAGACCAATGGTTGATGTCGACGAACAGTTGACAAAGTCTGAACGGTTGCTCAGCCGAGAAACAACGGTTCAGCCAGCGGCAACGGTTGAGGACGCTTCTCGGGGCTTTAGCTAGCGCGCCGATTCCTTTGAGCCAATCAGAACACAGTAACATCTCGAGCGTGTCACAATCGTTACGAGACTTGGCTATTGGTCACCATGCGGCTCCCATGCTTCGATATGGCACTGCTTGACTTCATGATAAAGGGCGGAAGTTGAAGGCTTGGTCGTTCACTGTACGAAAGAAGCATGAGCCGCTTCATGCTCAGGAGATTCAGATCTCATTGAACATTACCTCCACCTTGCTCTTGATGGTCTATCTCGATATACCTCCCCCTTCCACTTTCCCTAACATTTCTCGCAGAACTCATCTACTCAAAGGTCGGTGCCCCGTTGCTATACACTGACAACCTCTGGTTCGCTCCACAAACCTCATTGGCATTACCCGAGCATGCAGTTCTGCAAGCGCTGTCCACGACTGTCACAGCACTCCCTCCATTCAGTGCGTTTCCACACAAGCACTGCGTCCCGTTCATCATCCCAGCGATCGAGAAGCCATTATCGTTACAAGCATTCGTGCAGTCTTCAATCGAGTTGACCGCATCGTCATACATCAGACTGGGAAGAGCAGCGGGAGTGACTGGCTCTTGGTCCGTGTAGCATCCAGCGTAGGTCATGTTACCAGCGTAGACGTTTTCGTTTGCGAGGGCTGGGGTCGAGGGAACGGTCGATTGGGATGGGTCCGGGTAAGGGCAGTCGCCGTCTTGCTGACGGGGGTATCCGAAATCATAAGCGCGAGAGTTGTCGCCGTAGAAGTTATCGGTGAACAATCTGGCGAGGCCAGCATCGGAGCCGAACATTTGTCCATTATCGTGCGAGACATCGATGAGATCTACAGTGTCGCAGTTCGCGGATGATGGGTCCGGGCATCGGGCTGGGAACCATTTGATGAAGTAGAAGAACCGCTCGTGGCGGTCGTTGCCGGTTGTGTAAGGCGCGCAGCCATCGCCGGAGGAGTGGTCGCCGTGGTCGAGAAGGGCGCGGGCGTACGCAATCTGCTTCGAGTCGTAATTTGTGCGGATGGCGTCGATGCCTTGTTGCACGACGGGAAGGCCGTAAGTCATGCCGCCCTTTCCGTAGTCTTCATAGGCGGTATAACCAGCGCCATACTCGTCGTAGGTGGCGCAGTCCGAAGTGTTGAGGGGTCGGTATGGGCTGAGCCAGGAGTAGGAGTTGGGGTTTCCGACCCAGTACGTTACTGGCACGCGCGTGTTGAGGTTATCGCCAACTGCGGCGTATCTTTGCAACATTTGCGCGCCCATGGAGTGGCCGACGAGGACGATTTGATGGAGGTTTGGGAAGGTGGTTTCATCGTTGAAGTACTGGATTATTTGGTCGAGGACGTAGAAGGAGGAAGTGTTGGTGCTGGACGTCGGATATTGATTGTTCGCACCCTTGGACCATTGAGAGCCGGCCCAGACGAGGGCGTTGGAGGTTGAGCCTTCGCCTGAAGAAACGCCATCGGTCCAGGGATAACCGTAGCCCTTGTCGTCGCCGTTAGTGAAGTAGGGTGCCATGATGGCGACGGAGTCGGAGTTGATGTTGCCATCTTCTGCCGTGGCTTTGATGAGAGCGTTCCTGGTCTGCAACGGCGTCAGTGGATGCGGAAGACTGTGCGAGGGTTAGTACACACATCATTGAAGTAATTATTCGGATCCCGCAAAAGTCCATGGATCGTGATGAGAGCTCTTTGAACATTGTTCGTATCGATCCTTTGATAGTTGCTGCCAAGTCCATAATAGTTGATTAGAGTCAAGTTGTTGTTCTCGCCGCTCGGGTCATTGATCTTGAAAAATGCCACTTCGGCTCCGTCGACTGTAGGAAGATTTGCTCCGATTACGTCTCCGGCATACTGTTGGGCCGCTGCGCCAAGCGCAAGCAATAGCAGTGTCGTACAATACATTACGTATTATTCCACTCGCAGTGAAGGAGTGAAGAGCAAAGAAAGTTGCGTCGTATGCTAGTTAAACCAAGGTTCAGCACGTGTCAAAGTCCAGAAACGAATGCCGCGCACGAGCAAGACCTGCAAGGAAGAGACTTGCTGGCGAGTGCGAAAACAACGTCAGTCGTGCCGGTGAAGAGGTGGTGAGAGAGAACTCGCAGGTCAATATGCGAACGTGCTCTCCAACCGCCAGCTCCGACGAAAGTAAAGAGGCTGATGGCTCCAGAAGCGATGTCGTACTGGTGCATTTACATTCCTTTTCCAGTGTCATTTTGTGGATAAAGGAATCCGGTACAATCTCGCTGTATTGTAAATAGACCAGGGTGTCATTTCGATACGCGTTCGTGCACGGCTTCGTGCCGGAGCTAGATTGCCATAATCAGATCTTGCTAAACCACGTTGACGCCTTAATGTTCGAGAGTCGGGTCGATGCTAGGGTTCAGAGTCCGCTGGTCTTCGACGGATCGGCGCTGCATATTCAAAGCGAGCAGAGCCAGGCTTGCAGGGTGAGTTGGAAGAGGTCGACCAAGCCATACCGCAGCGATGTCACCGCTTGGGGATGGTGTCTGTGACCGGGAAGATGTCCGTCCGGTGAATGGTAGAAAGTCGGGTGAGTGCAAAGGTGGGCCATTGTCATCCTGAATCCTGAAGAAGAGAGGCGGTCGCGCGAGCGATGTAGAGAACGCTGTACGACTGCACGAGGAGACGAACAATGTAACAACAATATGCAAACGGGAAGGGGGACAGAAGATCGAAGAAGCTGACAAGGCTAAATATACACAAGAGATATGCGCTCTGCCTGAGAAGAAACGCAAACTCATGATGCGAGGTTCTTCTACGAGATTACACTGTGTTTCTCGATTTTGTCGTCACCCCAGCTGCTAGCATTCCAACATCACGCTCTTTCTCGCCCTTGCGCTTGATCATCTATGACAGGTTCCTACTCATATCGTTTCGGATTCTGGCGTAGTCGAGGAGACCCTCGATTTGTCCAACAGCCGACACGGCGATATCACGATCCCAAAGCTTCCTCTGTGCAAAGCTCATGACATCCTGAGCGGAAATGGCGCCGACTACCCGCTCGACCTCTTCGGGTGCAAGTCGGCGACCGGTGGTGATGATTTGCCTGCCAATGTCCTCTGCGACTGAGGTTGTGCCGTCGAGGGAGAGGAGGATGCTGGCCTTGAGCTGCTGCTTAGCGCGCTCGACTTCGGCCTCGGTAACGTTGAAGGACAGACGGGACCATTCGCGGAGGGTGAAGTGGACAAGGTCGTCGATGCGGGTTACGGCGTCCGTCACGAGGTAGATACCCCACAGACCAGTGTCGGAATATGAGGTCGAGAAAGACATGAAGGAATTGGCGAGCTTGTGGTCGTGGATGAAGGTCGACAGCTTGGAGCCGAGGTATGGCGAGTTGCCCATGGAGCGGTCCCAGTTGCCGACAATGGCCTGTGTAACGAGTGCAGTGAAGTAGTCGTCGTCCTTCCAGCTGACACCCTCGACTGCAATGGCGATGTTGGCAGTTGGCATTGTGTCGTCTCTTATCCGGACCTCGGATCCAACAAAGTCTGGCTTGCTGTCAAGACCGCGCATGTAGGCGTTGTCCTGCGCATTTGGGTTGTATGCTGGGATCTTGGAGAAGTACTTTTCCGCGAGCTGCACGAGCTGGTCGTGTGGCACACCACCAGCACCGACCAGGACCATGNNNNGGTCTTGATGTAGTTCTCGAGGTCGTTGCGCGAGATGCTCTGAATGTTCTCCTTGGGTCCGAGGATGGTGCGGCCGAGGGCCTGGTTCTGGAAAGCAGTCGCGTGCAGGTGGTCAAAGACAACCTCCTCCAGCTGCTTGTCGACCTCCTCCTGCTCCCTCAGAATGACATCACGTTCGCGCTCGATGGCCGAATTCTCGAGTTTGCTGTTCTGGAGGATGTCGGCGAGGATGTCGACGGTGTTGGGGACGTCCGAGTTGAAGCTCTTTGCGTAGTAGACGGTGTTCTCGCGGGACGTGTATGCGTTCAGGTGACCGCCCATGTTCTCAATCTCGAGCTCGAGCTGGCTTTGGCTGCGGCGCTGGGTGCCCTTGAAGGCGAGATGCTCGAGGAAGTGTGCCGTTCCGTTGGTCTTGTCGGTCTCGGCGCGCGAGCCAGCATCGATCCAGACGCCGACAGTGGATGTTTGCGCGAAAGGGGAGTGCTCGGTGGCGATCTAGATGCTTGTCATCAGTATGACAACCTCAGCCGATATGTTTCCAGAAGTCAATGGCTACATACCGTGAAGCCGTTGCTCAACGTAGTGCTCTCGGTGGTGGAGGCATGGCTGACAGGAGTTGCCAGCGCGCGGCGGGTGATGTTGGGCTTGACGGCGTTGATGGCGCGCTGAGCGCGGAGGCCTTGCTGCAGGCTCAGCGCAAGCCTGCGTGATGCCATGACCGGGTAGATGTGCGGGTGGGTGAGGGTATTGTGGTGATCACTGGCCTTGCCCGTGCTGTTATCCTACTGTACAGCACAGCTTCAAACTTCTGAGGTCTGCCAAGCATCGGAAGAGACCGCGGGAGAAAGTGGTGGGAATTTTGCACACATCATGGGGAGCAGTGGGAGCAACCACGAAAAGATGATCCTTGACTTCTGCCATACATGTACTATAGCGCCTATACACAGTGGTCTCTTGGAGACCTGCGCAATACGTATCTAGCAATGTAGCATCTATGTCTCGTGGGATCATGTACATTGAATGCCTCGCTGTCAGAAGACGCAGCACCCTTCGCTTAACACACAAATCATGGCAGACATGCTGACCTTTGATCGTTTGGACCGAGGGACTTATTTCCTTTCCGGCTGCACCTCGAGAGGTCATCGACGCCAGCGGACATCCTCTCCCTCACGTCTCCCACCCCGACCAGCACCAGCACCACCCTCACCATGGCCACCTCATTCCGACCTTCACTTCTCCGCCAGGTGGTGGCAGCACCGGCCAAGCGCGCATACTCGACCGCCGCACTTCGATCCCAGTTCAATGCGCAAACACGACCAGTACCCGCATGGACCGCGCAACGAGCAACCTTCCAGACCTCTGCGAGACGACCCATCCTCCCACCTCTGCCTCAGGTCATCAACGGCAGCGTGAATGACCCTGTAAAAGTGCCCGAGCCACACCCATCACATGGAAGCTACCACTGGAGCATGGAGAGGTGGGCGCTCCACTCAGCCACAGCAAATGGTGGAAACGTTGGCTGATCTTAAACCGCAGACTCGTTTCCGTAGCCCTTATTCCAGTCACAATCGCACCTTTCGCAGCAGGTGCCCTGAACCCACTCCTTGATGGCACATTAATCGGCCTTACCCTTATCCACACATACATTGGCTTCCAGTACTTGCATCTCCTCCACCCCATTCCCTCCCACATACTCTGACACCGTCATCTAGATCCGTCATCATCGACTACATCCCCAACTGGCGAGCCAAGACCTGGCGTATAGCCTTCGAATGGCTCAACGTCCTCGCCCTTGTCGTCGTTGGCTGGGGCTACTACGAGTTTGAGACCAATGACGTTGGCTTAACGGCGGGAATCGCACGGATCTGGAGGGCGGGAGCGAATGCGCAGGAGTTGGAAAAGCAGGCGGAGAAGAAGTTGTAAAGGAGGCAGGGTGAGGCGAGAAGGGGCGGGTGTAGGCGGGTACCCGATACCCTGGCCGGAATACAGCGGCGGGGAAGTGGCTAGAGGAGGAGGATGTGTCGACCCGAATGTAGTGGAAACTTCGGCATGGCGGGGTCTGAAACGGTATACATGGTCGAATATGACTGCTTCCAATTAAGTGGGCTTTCTTTGTTGATGGGCAGTTTTCTCTCGACACTGGTCACGCGGCGTCATAGCTCTGCGTCGCACGAAGCCAATGATCTGGACCGCTTCGCGCTCAGCTCTAACGAAGATGCGCACACGCCACGGGTCATAGCAGACCGCAATTTGCACGCCAACCGCATTGCGCATCGACTCGCCCGGGGCATACATATGTAGTATGCACCGCGCATGAAACCATGCCCCGGACACTGCACGACTGCGCGATCAAACACGCGCAACGCGACCAGCAGCTCGAGGTCCCTATTTCTCATCACTCAAACATGCCCCTATGTGGCGTTGCCTTTCCTCGCCGTCTCCTCGTGTTTTCATTTCCCTTACAGCTATACACCCAACAACTTGCTCACAATATACGCACTCTCCCCATTTCAGTATACGCTGAACCAGGCGACTCCAACACATTTTCAACGCGGCCGTCCTCGTCCACCAAACTTTCCGAAGCAACAGTATACACCATCTTTCACAAGCCAAGACATCCATCGATTCGATCTGCGCAAGAACTGCCTGCGCTTGGAAATATCGTATCGGCCCGCTCGACTGAGCTTACCGACAACGATCTGGTCATCTCGAGCATTGGCAGTCCTAGTTGTACTGGTGAGCGCTCAACCAGCTTGCGGCTTTCAACATGTTCCACATCTCGCGCACGGCAAGCTCATCAACTCGGCGACTTGTCACCTGCCGTCTTACTACTGGTGTTCCGGTCTGCATATTCACGTCACCTCTCTGCCTTTCGATTAGGCTCCGGTGCGCGCTGACTGAAGATCCTGGCATCCTCTATCCCAATTCGCGGCCTCGCTCGAACGTCTCTACCGCTATATACCGTCCGCGCAACAGTATAAACAGCCAGTGCCGCACGAATCGCCCGAGCGCCTCTCTTCATGGCGATCATCTTCAGCGCAGCTGCTCTGACATTTTCTCAGTATACACATAGCACAACCGCAGCATACGTGCCTTCCTCCAGGCCACGTCCTCGTATTACAGCAGAGCTAGACCTGAGCTCTCTTGCCCTACGGCAAAGTCGGGGTACGACTGCTCGTTGGCATCGTTACTCCTCCTCAATTGAGGCAGACTACTCCCTTTGAGAGCGAATCCCTTCGTTACCACCAGGCAGTTACACTATTATGAACGAGCATGTAGGAGTTGGACCATCCTAATGATCTCGCTATCCACCTATCCACGCTACAATGCTTATCATTACCACGGAAAATCGAATTGCTTAGCCCGCCAGACACGAATTATTGGCGATAAAGCTGCATGTGAGCAATCGTGGACGACGCTCATGAAGTACTACCAATTCGCTGATGTTGTTGCTCTGTAAGCGGCGAGGTCGTGCAGCCGATCACATTGTCGACTCGGAATTTCCTTCTCCTTTACACACCAGACACTTTGGCATACACTTCGTGTATAACCACAAGTATGGCTTAATTCTGCTCGCTCCGAAGCATCGTGTTCTCGCGGCATTCAAGGACACATACGCAACTACGGCACTTCCCCCTTGGTTCGTTCCGTCAAAGCACGTGGGCGACCCTCCTTTCTGTCATCAATGCTATTGTCCGACAGCTACTCCCTGCGAATGCACAAAGAAGACATTCGCGATAAAGCAGCCTTCCATCTGATCAAAGGAGATTCACTTGATACAATGGCCTTGTCAGTGAAGGACATTCACGACACAAGGCGTTATGTGTTGTGGAGGTCCTTGGAAATGAGCGACTATCTTCCTCCTTCGGATCTGTTTCTCGTGTTCTGTATCTTCCTGTTTCGAACACTCTACTGCTTGTTCTACGATCACTAAACAGAGAAAGCCGTTGCGAGAGATTGACATTGGCAGAAGTATCGTATTAATCAACAACGATCTTCGACGACACCATGCAGACTCCTTGCGATGTTCAGCCCTCTGGTAGGGTTGAGATGCCACAACAATTTCGAGGAGCACACACAGTCCAAGGAGCCGCCTCCTGGCTGCGACGAAAGGGTCGTGAGGACAATAATCACAATGGCAGGCAATGGTGGGAAGAGTCCGACTCGGACTATGAGCCAGGTGACAGCCCCTCTCGAGCACCAATGGTGACCGAGCAAGGTTCTACGACACCAACGCGCTCCGAGCATGATCAGGACGACGAATATCCCATTGAGCCAGTCCAGTCATCAGTTGCCAACAACCCAACCTGCGATCAGACCAACTGCTGGCAAAAGCATGAATCGAAGCTGGTCTATGTTGAGCAACTTGACTACCCCTATCTAATGCCAGCACCACTTCGGATCAGCAGACGAGAGCCAGTCACAAGGAAACCAGTGCCAGCGGCGAGCGGTCCTTCGTCAGCAAGCAAGAAGCCTTCCCTTGCGGTGAACAAACCTCTCCCGGCATTGCCTGATATGCGTGTCACTGGAGAAATGGCGAACGGCGTCAAGATCCTGAGCCTTGCAGAAGCTCAAACTCGGCTGAGGGGAGACAGACACGAAGCGTCCAAAGTGGAACAGACTGGTTTCAAGGAGCCTGTCAAGGTGACTGCCTTCCCAAAGATACCAGTGCCACGAGGCGCTACCCAGCGGTTACTCGATAGTATCAGCAAGTTCACAAGGTCCGCCGCATCGAGCAGTGCCGCCTCAACCACTGCTTCGAGCATCCGGCACACACCTTTGCCAGTCCAAAGACCGGCGACCCCGCCCACGACAGAATCACCGATCGTTGTAGGAAACGCAAGTCGGGTCACCCAATGGCTCGACTTCATGGAGCTTCCATCCGATCAGTCTTCACCAAGTCGTCCACCACCTCCGCCACCAACAGATAAAGCCCGCTGTCACTGTTCAGAACATCGAGCTGAGCGTGCCGCGAATTATATCATTCTACGCAAGCCAGTGCCCTCCGAGCAACTGGTCGATCCGGAACTCCCCATCGGCCGATGCTCACACGTCCACCCCAACGACTTCCAGGAGAACATCCAACCGACCTTCGATCCCGACGACGAGCTGGAGGCCATCCATAGTCCATTCGTCCAGAACGAGATCAACAGACTCAAAGAGCGCATGCAGATGACTTTCGCGGCCGACGTTGACTACGACCAAGAACCAATAGTCGACACTTTCGTCCGCCCATGCCACACCAGCATCAGCATCACCGAGCATGTGGACCAGAACACCATCATCTCGCACCGCGGCAGAGAAGAACGCTTGGTTGGGGACGAGAATATCTCGAGAGCCAAGGCGAGGTGGGAGGCCCACCACCAGGCGAAGAGGATGGGTCTCGCGATGTGAAGACACCTTCGCCGGCGACGACCACTGCTTTCTGAAAAGGTAAACAGAGGAATCGATGTTTGGGACTTGGTCGTCAACGATTTTCTGAGGTTGGTGACTTATATGAGGGACCTTTTTTTTGGAGGAGGCAAGGGGTTTTCCTCCCACGATGGGATCGGCACAACGGCGGCGCTGATTCGATCGGTCTATATATCCATAGAAATGTTACAAAGGGTAATGTGATCATTCGCAACGTATTTGGCTTTTTTAGGTTTCGCTTGTCTCATCGTGGTTGTATAGAAAGCGTCCTGACTTGCCATTGATGACGCCGGTGGCTTCACTATACTGATGTATGCAAAAGCATCATAGGTGTGGATCTTGTCACCATATTATAGACCTGCTGGTAATAAGTGAGGTGCTGTGTGCCTCACAACCCAGCTCGAACTCATTGACTTCGCATTCATATGTCATAACATCAAGACCCTCACAACACCCCATCCCCCTTCCCAAACCCCTTACTCCCACTCTCCCCCCTCGCGACCGCATCGGCACTCTCCAGATCCACCTTCTTCATCTCCCTATACTCCGGCTCCCACATCTGCTCCCTTATCCACTCCTCCAGCTCCTCCTCTTTTCCCGGTATCTCCTTCTCCTGATTCAATCCATCCTTTACCGCCTGCTTGATAACACCCGCCGCAATCTTGATACTAATCTCTCGAACATTCTCAATATCGGGCAACAACCCCGCATCAGGGTCTTTCAGCGCTGGCGCTTGCGCTGCCAAGGCTTTGACGGCGGCCACGAGCATTTCTTTCGTGAGGAGTTTGGAGCGGGAGAGGATTGCGCCCAAGCCGATTCCGGGGAAGGTGGTGGAGTTGTTGCATTCGGCTATTTCGCGTTTGCGGCCGTCTTTGGTTTCGACGGGTGGAAAGGGGGAGCCGGTGGCTGTGAGGACTTTGCCGTCGGTCCATTCGAAGAGGTCTTTAGGGTTGGCTTCGTGGAGGCGGGTTGGGTTGGAGAGTGGGAAGATGATGGGGCGGTCCACGTGCTTGGCCATTTCTTGCACGACTTCTCTTGTGAAGGCTTCGGGTTTGGTGCTGGTTCCGATCAGGACGTGGGGTTTGACTTTCTTGACGACGTCGAGGAGGGATTTGTGGTCTGAGTCTTTCCAGTCTTCGTCAGGCTTAGCGTAGGGATGTTGTGCTGGTGTGAGGTCGTCCTTGAAGCTTTGGAGCAGAACACCAGGTTTATCGACGCAGTAGATCTGCTTCACGGCCTCTTCTTTCGACTTCCCGCTCTCAACTGAGATCGCATCGAGAATCTGATCAGCAATACCTGTGCCAGCAGAACCAGAGCCAAACATGACGAAACGCAGCTCGCTGATCTTCAGCTTGGCAACATGTGCTGCAGCATAGATAGCAGCCAATGTAACACAACCAGTACCCTGCACATCATCGTTGAAGCAAGCAATCTCGGGCGTGTACTTATCCAGAATCCTTCGCGCATTAGGCAGACCAAAGTCCTCGAAGTGAATGTAAGCCTTCGGATACCGCTTCCTGCAAGCCTGCACAAATCTATCGACGAAGGCATCGTACTCCTCGCCGCGGATTCTTGGCCGCTTCACGCCGAGATATAGATCATCGTTGAGGAGGTCGTGGTTGTCGGTTCCGACATCAAGAACCACGGGCAATGTGCGGTACGGATGCACACCAGCGCACAAGGTGTAGATGACCAGCTTCGCAATACTGATCAGCACACCTCCGACACCCTGATCGCCAATGCCAAGGATCTGTTCGCCGTCGCTGGCTACGATTACATCAATATCATCCGGTCCGCCCCACCTGTCGAGCGCCTGCTCGATGTTCTCGGGCTTCGTGATATCCAGGAAGCATCCTTCCGGTCGTCGGAAAAGGCGGCTGTAGTCCGCAATCGCATCTCCCTCAGTAGGCGTGTAGATGATCGGGAACATTTCTTTCAAATGGTCCTGGATGAGGCGGTAGTACAGCACTTCGTTCTGCTCTTTCATGCTGGTCATGAAGGTGTTCTTGCCGATAGGCGTTTTATGGGTCTGATACTGATCGTACGCTCGGTTGACCTGCTCCTCGAGGGTATTGATCCGAGAAGGCAAGAGACCCTCCAGGTCGAATTGCTTGCGTTCATCTTCGGAGAATGCGGATCCCTTGTTCAAGTATGGTGTGTTGAGCAGTGCTTTCCCCGTGATAGCACATTCCTGGGGACCAGATGTCGACAGCGGGAGGTGCTTGAACTTCCCTGTGCCCATGATTGCTGTATGAGAGAACGGTCTGGAGGAGCGTAATGGCAATCTAGACTGCTGGTAAGATAGTCGTGTGAGCAGCTTCAACATCGCTGCATCAATGCATGTTGGTAAGATCCGAGGAGCCCCCGATCACCGCATTCCAGCTTCCATGCAAGACCGTTACGAATCTCCAAGGGCATCACGCAAGCTAGGAGGTACGCGGACGTTGCTTGCGAACGATGGCCTAGATGCTGTGATCTAGTGGTAAGGATGCACAATGACGTTGCCCCGCAACAGTTCCGTGAATCGCCGCAGGGACGCTTCGTGGAGCTCGAGCTCAAGCTCTGTTAAGCGTATGCCTC
Organism: Dothistroma pini CBS 116487; assembly: GCA_002116355.1. NCBI lineage: Eukaryota > Fungi > Ascomycota > Dothideomycetes > Mycosphaerellales > Mycosphaerellaceae > Dothistroma > Dothistroma pini. The sequence goes on along the minus strand of KZ108250.1, from coordinate 30,465 downwards.
CGCGGCCCGTAAGAACACAAGAATTGTGCCCATGCTGCATCTCAAATCATACATTCGTTGAGTGGTATCTGTGTCTATTCATCTTGGTCATTATCTTCGTCTACGTTCTCAGCAACTTCTTCGCGATGCTCCTCCAGCATCTCTTCAGCGGGACCTTGCTCGATAATCTTGCCCTTCCCAAGCACGATACAATAGTCTGCGTTCCGTACAGCCTCAAGTCGGTGTGCAATGGTGATTACAGTGCTGTCTTTCATCTCCTCGTGCATCACCTGCTGAATTTGCATGGCAGTCTCGCGGTCAATCGAGGCAGTCGCTTCATCCAGAATGATGATAGCGCTGCGCCTCAAGACTGCTCTTGCCAGGCCGACGAGCTGTCTCTGGCCTTGACTCAAGTTCTTTCCGCCCGCTTCAATCTTGCTGTCGAGTTGCCATCCTTGCCTTTCGCAGACTCGCCTCAGCACGAGCTCACACTCGTCATCCGTATGCTCGTGCACCGGATCGAGATTCTGGCGCATCGAGCCTGGGAACAAGACGGGATCCTGCGCCAGGAAGGTGATTCTCGTCCGCAGACACTGTTTGTCTACCTCTGCCAGGTCCACGTTATCGACAGTGATGTGGCCCATTTCAGGCAAAATGGTTGCAAGCATAGCTAATGCTAGTGTGCTCTTGCCAGATCCAGTCCGACCAATGATGGCAGTCTTCGATCTCCCCTTCACTGTGAAGGTGATGCCAGCCAAAGCTGGGTCGAGATGTGGTGCATATTTGATGACTACGTTCTTGAACACAATGTCTCCATCAAAAGATGGCCACCATGCTGGCGGATCCACGGATCCTTTTGGTTCCTGCTCCAGGTGCAGCAGCTCAACCACTCGCTCGACCGAGACAAATTCCATCTGCAGCTGGCCATACTGCCGACATAAGCCGTGTGTTACATTGACGAACTTTGAAGCCGAAAGTAGTGCAAAAGCTGTCAGTCCTGGCGACAGATTGGTCCAGACAGCTAGCAAGAAGAGGAAGAAAGTAGCCAAGCCGGACAGTATGTCGTATCTGTATTGCAACCATGCTTGCGCACTCCAGTAGAAATGGTCCATCTTTTGGAAGGTGTCGACAACACTAATGACACGATCCTGGAAGCGTGATTGTGCACCAAAGGCTCTCACTGTTGCCAGGCCATTCAGGAGCTCTCCAAAGTTCGACATGAGTGGCGTCAGCGACACCATCTCCAAACGTCGCAGACTCTGCGACGTCGGTATAAAGCGCCTGAATACAATCACAAACAATACACACAAGACCACAGTGAATACCAAGAAGCTCGGCGTGATGGAAGCAATGACCACCACCGAAGAGATCCAGGTTATGAGCATCCAAGAAATGGCCGAGAACTGCCTGCTGATACCGCCGTCGATGACGCCGATGTCAGAAGTCATACGATTCATCAGTCGGCCGACTGGAGTGACATCGTAGAAGCGAAACGTCGAGTAGGCAACCTTCTGCATAATGTCGCGGAACATGCTCTTGGCTGCCGTGTACACAATCACCAAAAGCAGTCCCTGCGCCGCGTTGTAAGCAAAATTCCGGCCAAGAGCCAGCACCAGAAAGCCAATGAGCCAGGGTTTGATGTTGTCCTCGGGTGGCGGCAAGCCATCGAAGATGTCCCTTGTGTGGTAGGCCACATCATCAGAGTAGACGAACATGGAGGCTTTGGCTTTGGTGTTGTATGCCTCGCTCCATGCCTTGATGAACCAAGTTTCCAGCAAAGACAGGCAGCGGAACAACACGAGGATAACCATTGTGATGGCCCAGAAGCGCAGATCTCCAGCTTTGATGTACTGCCAGTAGACTTGTGCTTGTACGCCACCGTACGCTCGGTGCTCATCCTCGATGAACTTGTCAGGTATCGCCGCTGCAAGTTTCTTGGCATTCTCCCCATCCTCGGCGACTTTGCCTTCCTCTTGCTTTTGGGCAGGCGCCGAACCGAGTTCTGCTATTGCTGCATCCTTGTCCAAGATTGACGCCTGACCAGCTTCAAATTTGACGATCTGCTGGGCCACTCGCAAGACCAGATCTGTTCGGTGCGTGACGAGGACTGCCGTGCGATGTTCAAGCAAAGGGCCATTGAACAGCTTCTGAACAATGTGCTCTGCGGTCTGTTGGTCCAGGGCTGCAAGTGGATCATCCAGAAGCAGTATCTTGTTCCTACTGTATACCGCTCTTGCGAGTGCAACTCGAGCTCTCTGGCCTCCAGATAAGCCAATGCCGTTTTCGCCTATGAGAGACAGATCTCCCGCTTTGAACTCGGCAAGATCTGGCGTTAGTGCGCACGCATCAAGCACCGCGCGATATCTTTCATCTTCCAGAGGGGCAGAGAAGAGAATGTTCTCCCGCACACTCATGCTCTGTAGCCACGGAGTCTGAGCACAGTACGCAATGGGCTCAGGCGGTCGAATCAGCTGTCCTTTGTGCATGTCCAGTTCGCCCAGGAGCGCCTGTAAAAGTGCAGTCTTGCCCGCTGCGACCTCGCCGCAGATGACGGTCAGACCTTCCGGGAAGGAAATGCTAACGTCTTCCAAAACTGTAATCTTGGCGCCAGGCCACGAGAATGAACCGTCTTCTATCGCCAGCTGGTCTCCTATCAATGCTTCGGTGGCCATTTGCTGTAGCTCTGGCTCCGCCATGAAGTCCTCGATACGCTGCACTGCCACCCATGCGTTGATGAGTGAGATGACAAGTCCAGGTAGCTCCTTGAGCTGCGAAGTCATCATGCTAAAAAGTTGTAAAGCTGGAAAAGCGATATCGACGGTGAGTGGCTTCTTTGCGATCAGGGTGTAGGAGGCGAAAGCGACAAGCGGGGTCAGATCGTATGATAAGGTGTTGACGATACCCATGAGCAGGACCCAGATGCCAGAATACACCCGCCATGTCAGCTCCTTCTGTCGGGCGGACAGGACTTGCGACAGCCAATGCTCTTGCCAACCATACCACCTCAGATGTCTGATGGCTTCGACGAACTGCGATATGAGCTGGAGCTTCGAATCTGTAGCCACTCTTCGTTTCTTCTCCACGTAGATCAGAGCTTTTGCAAGGAAAGTGTTCATGACTTGCGCAAAGACAACCAAAGCGACAGCCATCAGCGATGGCCAGCCAAGGTAGTTGACAACAAGCGAGACGGAGATTATCACAGCGATGGGCTTGCTGATGATGTTGTCGAATTCCCAGAATCTTTGAGCCACTTCGTAGACATCGTTGCGCATCAAGTTCAGGATCTTGCCCATCGAAGCTGGCTCTTTCTCAGGAGGTGGAATGGTCTGCTTGCTGAACATTCGAGACCACCAAGTTGATTTTGTATCATGTTTGGCGTCGCCGTTCGCCTGACCATTGGCATGTCCATTCTGCTTGTCAGCCTCGTCTTTCTTCTTTTCTGGCTCGGCAAACGAGATCTTGCGTTCCAGCGTTTTCTCGTATAGCATCGTTATCATCTCGCCTCTGGATCGTTCGTAACACCTTCGTCCGAACCACAAGCTGAAGACGCCGACCTGCGCAGAGACGAGTCGAGCACACAGTGCCATGGCAGAGTATGTAAGTGCTACTCGTTTTGGACTTTCTGGATCTTCCATGGAGCTCAAGATCAGCTGCAAGAAGACTGGAGCGCCGTAAGTTGAGAGCTGCTCAATGATGCCAAGGACCGTGACGATGATAAGATCAATGCCATTGGCGATCAGCAGCCGCTTGATGACCGTCCCGCGCAGCTGGCGGAAGTTATCGTGGAGTCTGCGATGTTGAAACTCGTAGGGTAGAGACCAGATATCCTCAAACTCCAGCTGACGTTTGCTGCCAATGTCCATCAACGGCTTCAGCCAAGTGACAGTCATGAATTGCCATATTGTGAGCGCCTCCTCCGGGCTTCGTAGAGCCGACGAGGGTGGTGTCCACGGCATGCTGATATCTTTCGCAGGCAGTAGCGGATCTCGGAAAGGCATGAGAAGCAGCAAGACCAGAATGAACCCAGCCACCGCTATGCCTGCGATGTGCAACACTTTCTCCGCGCAATAAAACTGCGAGCACGCCGTCTCGAACGTGATATTCTCCAGCAGTATGGCGCTAGCAATGACCAACGCCACAGTAATCGCCAAAACCGCGAACGGAACCCGTCTCGGCCTCCAAATCAGTATCTCCATCGAGTTCACCAGCCAAGGCAGCACCAGCATGACCACAGTTCCGTCATACCCATCGAACTGTATGCTTTGTCCAGAATCATCGTACCACGTCTGATGGCTCAAATGCGCAGCGGCCGCCACAAGCTGAAGCACGAACCCGACCCCACTGAGCAGCGCCAGCGCAACTGTGAAGAGCGTCCATTGCCTCCTGGTAACCAGATGGATCTCCACTTGCGGCTCTGTAACTTCTTCCACGAATGGTCTTGTCCAGCGAGGCCGCCACGACTTCGGAATGAGAAGTCTTAGAACCTGGGCGAGGAGGATCGTTCCCGCGAGAATGGCTGGAATGGCGGCAATGACCGGAAGGAAGCATTGCGAGAAGTGTGCTTCGCGGGAGTCCCAAATTTTGGTGAAGCAGATGCTATCTTGCGGTGGTGTCTTGAGTTCGATGCCTGTGGACGGCACGCCGCCGAGGACGACTTGGGCCATGGTATTCAACACCCGACTTGTTGTCTCTCACGGGGAAGACTTTTGAGGCCTCATGTCGTCTGTTGCCAGCATGTATGATCCATGATGTATGACTGCCTGCAGCACGACCACTGGTGCCTGGAACATGTTCGAGACAAGGGCAAGTCGCGCAAGATGCCGCGCAGACGGATGATGGCCGGGCCGAGAGCCGACGGCATCATTGTCAGAAAGTCTATATGAAGTCGCGGGAGTTGCTTTGGTACGCTGCGAACCTGCGGTGAGTTGTCAAAGGGCTGGGATGTAGCTCGAGAGCACAGAAGAGATATGGACAACGGAGAGCGGCCCTCACGAGGCTGTCCACAGCGGTTTCCACGAATCTCTTTGAAACGGACTATCTAGACTTTACCTATGGTCAAGACTACGAGTAGAGCTCGCTCGTCACGTGCACGGGAGAAGTGTAGATGATGGAAAGCCATATGTGCTGGTGAAGTCAACCAGATCCGCTGCACGAAGCGATCATCCAGAACAGAACGCCTGCTCTTGCTCTGCTTTCACGATGCAGGTATTCGACAAGGCGTCGTCCACGGCAACCTGATGCCCTTCCTCGGAATCTCGACTCGATACGCAGCGCGACCATGGCAGCCAGCTCTCGACCTCAGTCGTTGCTACGCCACGCTCGTTGCTGCTAGACTGTTCGCCTGAATCTTTGTGCCGATGTATTGTGACACAACACTCTCAAGCCTGAGTTGCAGCTCTTGGCCGTTCTTGGTCTCGATCCGGTCACGTGTAAGCGCGTCAAGCCCCTCCACAGAAAGCTTATCTCGCGGGACACGATGCGCGTCTCCCCGCACTCGTCACTCTCTTCGCTATCCTTCCCTCGACATCTTCTACCGACTCCCCTCCCCTCCCCTCCCTTTCCCATCCCACCACTACCAACACCACCATGGCCGCTCGCGCGCTGAGCCGCAGCAGCGAGACGGAAACAGACAGCGACGATCTCCACGTCATCTCCATCGGCCCCGCCCCCAAATCCTCGAGTCGCATACCATCTGGCGAGCGCATAGAGTGGACTGACGATGACGAGCCAGCACCAGCAAAGACCACAACCAAGACCAAAAGTAAGCCGAACCCGAGTTCGAATCGCGCGCCACCCAAGAAGCGCACCAAGACCACAGGCAAGTCGATGGTTGGCCGCAAGCCAAACAGCACAAAGCGCGAGATCAACAGCAGCGACGAAGACGACGACGACGAGACAGTAGACGACACATTACCGCGATACATGCGAGACCGAGCAGCAGAGTGGGATGCACATCTCAGGTCAACTGGCGATGACGGACTCCGGTATCCGCCTCTACTGCACGATGAGGAAGAGTCTCTCCCAGCGCATCTCGAAACACGCCCGGTTCTGCCCGATCATATACCGAAGTCAGGGCCTTGCGAGCCTATCGAGATAGGTGATGAAGCCGGCATCATTCCAGGCCCCATTGCACAGTATCTCAAGCCGTATCAGATCGACGGTGCCGACTGGCTCTACAAGAGGTTCCTCATCCAAGACGGCGGCATACTCGGCGACGACATGGGACTCGGCAAGACCATTCAAGTTATAGCATTTTTGACGGCCGCATTTGGCAAGAGCGCCAATGAGATGGATCGCAAGCGAATGCGAGCCATCCGCCGACAGTGTGGGGATAACTGGTATCCTACAGTTCTTATCATCTGCCCGGCTGGCTTGATGGCGAACTGGAGAAACGAACTCGAGCGCTGGGGCTATTGGCGTGTTGACACCTATCACGGAAACAGAAAAGACAAGGAAGCAGTGTTGGCAACAGCCACCTCCGGGCGTCTCGAGATCATGATCACAACTTACACCACCTACACGCACGACGAGAGTGCGATCAACACTATTCGCTGGGACTGCGCGATCGCAGACGAATGCCATGTGTTCAAGGAACGCAAATCCGCCGTAAGCAAGGCCATGATGAATGTCAACGCTCTCTGTCGCTTCGGGCTTTCAGGCACTGTCATTCAGAACAAGTACGAGGAGCTATGGGTCCTCCTCAATTGGTCTCGGCCGGGCAAGCTTGGCGCTATCATCAATTGGAAGAACAAGATTTGCATACCACTGAAAGTCGGACAAAGCCATGACGCAACAAACAGTCAGCTCAAAGTGACCCGTCGAATCGCGGACAGACTGGTCCATAACCTTCTCCCACAGTTCTTCATCCGCCGCACGAAGGCCCTGATCGCGCACCAGCTTCCCAAGAAGAGTGACAAGGTAGTCTTCTGTCCATTGACAGAAGCTCAAGCCGACGCTTACAACAACTTTACCGATTGCGATCTCGTTCGAGCGATCAGAGAGGCCACATGGCCATGTGATTGCGGTTCTGGTAGGAAGTCTGGGTGGTGCTGCTATCAGGACATTGAGGGCTGGGGCGATTGGAGAATTCACGTCTTCCCGGTTCTGGTGACGCTTCAGAAACTATCAAACCATCTCGCTCTACTCCTGCCCACCGGAGAGAGTGATCTGGAACGCATGGAAAAGGACATCGAGAAGCTCAAGATTGCCGAACCCGACAGATGGAAGCAGTATATTGCCAAGAAGGACGAGACAATCTACTGGGCCAAATCAGAGTTCTGCGGGAAATGGAAAGTACTCAAGAAACTCCTGCAGTTATGGCACGACAACGGGGACAAGGTCTTGATCTTCTCACATTCCGTCAGAACGCTGAATCTACTGCAAATGTTCTTTAAGATCACAACGGAGTACGTGGTGTCATACTTGACCGGGCAAATGAACCTCGACGAGCGACAGGCTGAAGTCGACAATTACAACGCCGACCCAGGCAGGTTCATCTTCCTCATCTCTACAAAGGCAGGCGGAGTGGGTTTGAACATCACCAGCGCCAACAAAGTCGTCATCATGGACCCGAACTGGAACCCAGCTTGGGACCAACAAGCCCAAGATCGAGCATACCGAATGGGACAACAGCGAGACGTCGATGTCTTCCGCCTCGTCTCGGTCGGCACAGTCGAAGAGATTGTGTACGCCAGACAAATCTACAAACAACAACAAGCCAACATCGGCTACGATGCATCAAATGAACGCCGCTACTTCAAAGGCGTCCAGGATCAGAAGGACCAGAAAGGCGAAATATTCGGCCTGGCAAACCTCTTCGCGCCCATGGCAGAAAACGTCGTTCTTCAAGACATTGTCAACAAGACCAACGTTGCAGAGTCTCGCGCTGGCGTGGAGATTGCTGCACTGGACCTGGAACCTAGCCAGGGAGACGGAGGAGATTTTGGGCCCCTAGGAGAAATCGATCCTATGATGGACGATTTAGCGAAGGAGATCATCGGACAAGGCGACGCGAGACGAAAGGCCGCGAAGGAGCAAGCGAAGAAGAAGGATCCAGTACAGGCTATATTGGCATCGGCTGGTGTAGAATACACACACGAGAACGCCGAGGTCATTGGGACATCGAAGATTGAGACAAAGATCTCTAGCCGTGCGCAGAAAGCTGGAGATGATATCGATCGTATCAATGAGCTCGCGTTCGGCGCCATCGAATCGCAATTGCAGCTCGACATGGATGCCGCCACTGACGATGGTATAGATCTTGGAGATGGATTGGGAAAGGTGCGCTACAAGTACCGCCCGCCGGAAGATGTGAGGCGGCGGCAATTCTGTACTATGGCGAAGCAATTTGGGTACGAGGACATTGCGGAGTTTGCCTTGGTGGTACAGGGCTGGACCCAGGAGCAGAAGCGGGATTGTTTGGAGCGGTTTTACATTGATAGACGCAAGAAGCTGGTTGAAAGCCAGAGGGCATAGTACGGCATAGTATAGCACTCCCGGCGTGGAGTATGAGTCCACGATATGATACCCTGATGCCCGAAGCGGCGGTAATGCGATATGAATTGATAGTTGTGATGTCTTCATTGAGCTGCTATCGCATTCTTTTTCTTCAATTCATGGGTTGTAAGAGAGTTCTTCGCGGACGCACAATGACATTTCTTGCAACAACATGCTATCGTACTGGCATCCTCCAATACCTAAGTTTCTAAGTACCAAATAGTACGTCGACTTTAATATTCTCAACGACCGTACAGCCTGTAGCCACCAAACTCTCTACACAATCCCACCACCCCATTATCACTCCCGGACTTCAATCCATACCATCCCAGCCCCTCTCAAACTCATGTCACCGCCATCCCACAAGTTTATCATGCACTACCTCAACCCTAACGGATCACTCCCGGGGACTTTTCAATGCTACGATTGGTCGCAGAGCGAGACGCGCTAGTGAATGTCCGAATTTCGGTCGCCGAGTTTCTTCTGTTTTGGGAACTGCGAATACTCCGCGATGTTATACTCCGTCACGTCTTGAACGTCACTTCGTCTCATCTTGGTACATTGATACCATCGGATGGATGCTGTCGAAATTTGTGTAAGCCGATTTGATTGAGAACAGCTGCTGTGAAAGTGCCTGGAATGCAACCTGAGGTGGTTTATTTTGCAGTTGGAATTGTCTGCTGGAGCATCAAAGGCGTGAGGTGATGAGGTTGTCCGAAGGTTGTGCGGCATAGTGTTTCGACGTGAACCTTACACTCCTTGGTCACGAAGATGCTCCCGGGAGGGTTCTGAGACATTGTTGATGTTGAAATGCACTCGTGCTCTACGACTGCCTTTCTGCGTCTTACATGAACTGTACCCCTACGCCGGTCCCTGCGCTGCAAAGCGTCCTCTCGATCTTGATGGAGGTTCTGTGAACCAGGCACATGAATATGTCTGCGTCTTAAAGCCATGTCTCTAGCCTATGTCAGTCATGCTTGAAGTGCATGGCGCCGGAGCAGCGGGATCAACAACAAGCAGATCGCAGACAGCTTCTTAAGATGGCCCAGCCAGCGTCGAGGTCCAGCGGTATTGTCCTTCTGGTCTCAAGGTCCCAATCTAACTGTTCCCCTCCTTCTACGGTGCACGCCGCTTTCCACACTATGTCTCGGCATCATCGGAGGTGGCGGTCGTAATAGAGAAGACATGGCAGACGATCGACTGGTGCTATATCTTCTCTGCCGTGTCGACGCGGCTTGCAACGATCTTGTTGGCTGCTCGACCTAGATGGTACCTCTCTCACTCGTTGGTCAGCAACATCTGCTGGGTGTTGCCGTGAGCTATTGCTGTGACCAAGATTGAGTTACACCGGAGGTTGCGCGGACGTATCATTCGATTGTGTTTGGTCGGAGTCTGGTTTCTAGTTTCTCCGACATTCTGATTGTGAACATGGCCTGGGCATGGACGCTGATGACGGGAAGAATGAGCTTGCCCCTGTGACGGGCGCAGTCTCACACGGGAGCGACTGACGCTGAGGGATGTACTCAGCGCAGATTGACTTTGTTACAACCATACTGTCGCTTCATGCTTGCTTGCGCTTAATGTCGTGTGTCTGCCCAATGTCACATCTTACCTCTTAGCTTTGATGATCATTCTGGATCACCTGCATTGTCTTAGTCTTGACATTCCATCAGTTGTTCAATTTCTTCGTCCACTTTCAAGCAGCCGGCTTCAACACCAGCAGTCGGATGCATGTCCAGCTCTGGCACTGTACGAGCGGCTCGCGTGGTCGCAAAGCTCTTCTTGACTGTGTCAATTTTGAGTGCACACTGTCCGCGAATGATGATGGTGTACATAGAGGTCGTCACCATCGATCAGCAATATGAGATGGGTTGAAGTGATGAAGGTAAACGATGGTTAGGTACAAAGTCGAAGTCAAGTCTGCGGCCAAAAACGTCGACAACGATTGCATTAGCGATTGGCTGAGACGATACACACGCTAACGAATGGCCTCTCAAGGTGTGCGAAAGGTGATCCCTGCACTTTCTGGCGCTGCGACGCGGGAGATTCGTTGCTGCTTGCTCTTGCTTGGATGCGTGTTTTTGTTCCAACAACGCGACGTTCCGGTTCACAGCCTCATCACAGTCTCCCACATCACCGTTCACATCACAATGGGTCTTCTGATGATGATGTCCATGCCACGATGTCTCGGCAGTGCGTTTCGCGGTGCTGATGGTTCCGGCTCGAAAGCAGAATGAAGGCACAGGCGACACGTCGCATCTCGTTCGAATAGTTCAACATCACAGCCTCTCATGCACGATGGACCATCGGATCCAAGGAATGCCTGAACATCCTCACCAGTACCCCACGAGGCTCAGAAAGTAACGGGTTCATGTTCAGCGGGAATATGTTTGTCGGCCTGTCGGACTCTTCCTCCACATGAATTACTTAAAGTTCGCGCAGCAGTGTAACATCGGACGAAGGATGCCACGCCAGCACGACATGTCACATATGGGCTTCAAGACGTGATCGAGCATATCTTATGGCCAGCAACGAGGTGAAGTCGCGACGTAATAAACGCCCGCTCTGCCTCGAGACGCAGGCGGGGTTAGAGCACGCCATGCACGCTAACCATCTGACGTCCGGCATAGTCGAAGCTACGTCGACCTCGGACAGGCGACGCGTCGATCAATTGGACATTTCTGCGGCCGATTTGCCTGCGAGCACCATGAGAACCGGCTCTGGTGCGAGGAGGCACTCTCCCAAGAGGTGATCGAGCTCAGCGCCATCAGCAATGCCGTACGCTGTTTGGTCAGTTCTGCCCTCCATTCTCTACCGACCCAACAAAGCCGTTGCAGTTCATGTACGACGAGCTAGGGTGGCTGGATAGCATACTCCAGTGGATCCTCGACCCTGCCCCTCTCGCCCTTATTACCACCGCCTTGGTCCTGTTTGTTGGCGGCCACGCTGTCGGTTACGCCGCAGAATACCTCACAATGCCTTCTACGTATAGCAATTCACCATTCGTTTCCCTCAAGGCCGACCAGAACTGCGGCCGAGTCAATGGCTTTTCGACAAGCAAGAGCTTCGCATCGCTCAGCGGCAATGCCACTCCAGCTGTCAGCGGTAGCAGCATGAACGGCCATGTCAACGGCCACAGCAACGGCGTCAAGCAGACTGCGAATCGCGAAGACGAGTTCCTCCGCCTCGATGCACCACAGCAAGACCTGCTCCTCCTACATGGTCCCAGACAGAAGTACTCGCTGGAGAAGTCGAGAAGCATCCCAGAGCTTCAGGGAGACCGCGAGATTCTCGTGCAAGTCCTTGCCATTGGCTTGAACCCAGTGGACTGGAAGGGCGCAGACTACGGCTTCAGCCAGCCCAGCTATCCCTGGGTCAACGGCAGAGACTTTGCGGGTATCGTCGTACGCGCACCACGGAACAGCAGCCGCGTGAAGCAGGGCGATGTGGTGTTTGGACCATCGACCGACTACAGGGACGTCAGGAAGGCTGCCTACCAAGAGTATGTCGTCACAACAGACTACAACGTGACAAGAGTGCCTGCCGGTGTCACTGTCAAGGAAGGTGCTGCGCTGGGCGTTGCGTATGTTGCTGCAGTCACTGCATTGGGCATTAGCTTCGGTGCAGACTTCACAAGCCTTCAGACTGCACCAGCGGGTCCAGATCTTCTGCGCCTGACACGCACTCTGGATCGCAGTAAGGTGCCGCAAGACATCCACAACGAGATCTTCAATGGCATCCCGATTACTGAGCGACCTCTTCCCGGGGAGTGGCTCGCGATCTGGGGCGCCAACAGCATGACCGGTCAAATCACTCTTCAGCTTGCCAAGCATGCCGGTCTCAAGGTCGCATGCATTGCAGACATTGCTAAGGGAGGTGCCCGCCTTTCAGAACTTGGCGCAGATTTCATGGTGGACAAGTACGATGACAAGCGAGCTGTCGAGATTCTCAAGGCAGTGACTGGCGGTAAGCTTCGCTTCGGCATTGACTGCAATGGCAAAGACACCGCTACTTCGCTGCAAGATGCATTGGCATCTACAGGTCCGCGAGGCCATCTTTTGGGGCTCGCTGGCCTTCCTAAGAACATTGGCCCGAACGTTGTGCACCACCAAATCCCCATCAAGATCTTCCACGAGGCACCGCAGGTCGGAGAGGCCATTTCATCTTGGCTTGAAGATCTGCTTGTTGCCCACAGTTTGAAGCTTCCAGAGGTCGAGATCGCAGAAGGTGGCCTTGCGGGCATCAACGACGCTTTGGACCGCATGCGCACAGGCAAGATCGGCGGCAAGAGGATAGTCGTGCCTGTAGGTGGTGAGAAGAGCGGTGCTCAGTCTCCTTCCCCGAATGGCGTCGTTCCCAATGGCATCGGCCTAGCTTCTGTCGGAAGCAGCAGCAATGACCTCAGCTACGCCGACGAAATGAACAGCGACCCGGAACGTGTTCGCTTTGCATACTGGGTGCCAAACGTCTCCGGCGGTCTGGTCATTAGCAAGATCAAGCAGAACACAAAGTGGGACCTGAAGTCGAATGTCACGTACGCTAGGACTGCCGAGCAGTTTGGCTTCGAATACGCGCTCTCGCAGATCCGATTCATGGCCGGCTATGGCGCTGAGAACCAACACGAGCCGGTCTCGTTCTCGCAAGCCCTACTCATGAACACTGAGCGACTGAAGGTCATTGCTGCTTTGTTGCCAGGACCATGGAACCCAGCAGTTGCTGCAAAGCAGATTGCTTCCATCGACAACTACACTGACGGCCGTGTCTGTGTCAACGTTGTGTCCGGATGGTTCCGAGCTGAGGTACGTTACTTCAAGCGCGTGGAAGAAAGCTACTGACAGACTCCACAGTTTGCATCCATCGGACAGTGGTGGCTCGACCACGCCGAGCGTTACCGCCGCTCCAAGGAGTTCATCACTTGTCTCAAGGGCATCTGGACGAACGACAAGTTCAGCTTCAACGGCGACTTCTACCAGTTCCACGACTACCCGCTCAAGCCCAAGCCGCTCAACCTCCCAGGTCGCCCCTACCCCGAGATCTTCCAAGGCGGCAACTCCGACGACGCCAAAGAGAACGCCGGTTCTGTGTCCGACTACTATTTCATGAATGGCAACACCCTCGAGGGTTTCCAGACTCAGATTGCCGATGTGAAAGAGCGAGCCAAGAAGAACAACCGCGAAGGACAAGTTGGCTTTGCGCTGAATGCATTCGTCATCTGCAGAGAGACAGAAGTGGAGGCCATCCGTGTACTGCAAGAGATCCAGGGCAAGGCAGACCCAGAGGCCGTTGAGGGCTTTAGACAACAAGTGCAAAACGCTGGCTCGTCCACCAACAACAAGAGCGGGATGTGGGCAAACAGCAAGTTCGAAGACTTGGTACAATACAACGACGGCTTCAAGACGAAGCTTATCGGCACAAAGGAGCAGATCGCTGAGCGGATCGTATTGCTGAAGAGCTTGGGCGTCAACATCATCTTGACAGCTTTCTTACACTATGACCAAGAGATCGAGGCTTTCGGTCGTGAGGTTCTACCGCTTGTGCGTGAGCTTGAAAGACAAGGTCGTGGAAAGGATGAGGCATATGAGGTCAGCCTTACGGGCGATGTCTACAGGAAGAAGTGAGCTTACCGCTTTCTTTGTATTGGGTAGAGTGTGACAAAATGTCTTTGGGCGATTGTGAATGTACTCTAATTTATGATACCTTGATAGTGATGGCGCTCCGCTGGTTGAGTCAACGAAAGTCCTTGATGTTCAGGCTGCTGATGCCGCAGTACCTACCTCACGTCCCGTTGTCCCGGCTGTTGTGACTGAGGAGAGCACTCGGCGTTGGGCGCCAGCATCCTGGAAAGAACAAAGTACACCGACCAAGTCTTTCCAGTCTCTGAGGCTGCCGGGCTCGTCCAAGAAGCTTGTGAGACCGCCAGAAGATCCACGAACTACTCAGACTGTGGATCAGGATCCTCACCATAGCTTCGCCTTGGCACGTAGCGATGACCTCTTCTTCTCAGGTATGAAGCAGGAGCAGAAGCCACAAGAGACAGATCAGCCACCAGTCGCCCGTGAAGAATCGTCGGCCAGTGCAGCAGGAAGCAACGGTACTCTACTGTCACTCCACCTGAGCGAAGCGAAGAATGGTACTGAAAACGAGACTGAACATGTCTCAGGCTCGGCACTGGCTCAGTGGGATGATCCGCCTGACTTCAGGCCTTCAGTAACCACAGAGATCGAGCAAGAAGTCGAGGATTTCGATCCTGCGAGAGGCGTTGTGCAGTGGGATGAGCCCGTCGGTCCGGGTGATGGCGCTGTTGCCGAGACAGTTGGGAGAAGCAGAGTGAAGAGCCTTGTTCCAAAGCAAGACCATACACGATCTTCTACAGGCGTCGAACCAACTCAGGACGGCGCTGGTCTGACTCAGTGGGATGATCCACCGGACTTCGAGACTCCGCCTACTGAGCAGCAACGACAGACTGCCACAACGCATGAGAGTGGCATTTCTGCTACCAACAAGAGCTCGGGGACACAAAGCTGGCATGAAGTCGAGGAGACGGACTATGATGCTGCTCCTTCTGGCTGGAGCCAGGTCAATGACGATGGTCCGCCGCCTGGGCTGCTCCAGAGTGCAATGCTGATTGAGTCAGGGAAAGACGCACGAATGGCGCAGCCTGAGGCTGCAAGTGATAAAGGCAACGGTGCTGCGCAAGATACCATAGAGCACTACGATGCTTCACCGATAAGCTGGAGCCAAGTCGACGATGATGGGCCTCCGTCTTGCTTAGCTTTCGCAACGAGAGAAGTCTCGCAATCGCATGGGCTCAAGCAGACGAGCACGGCCGCCCGAACCGAGCAAGGACCCCACCGTGAGGCGTCGAGTCCATTCGACACAGCTCCTGTCAATTGGAGCCAGGTCAACGATGATGGGCCTCCGCCTGAGCTGCTTCGTCAATTAAAAGAGCAGAACACAGCGCCGGAGCCTGGACAATCTTCTCCACAGCAAAGTGACGATGGCGGCGATATCGCGGACAAGGAAGAACGCGAGCAAATTCGCCCACAGCCGCGCCCTGTGGTATCGTCTCCCGCGGACACTTCAGAGGCCACAATCTCACATCAGTCAACTCCTTCGAGATCTACCAGAGGCTTGAGACTGCCAAGTCAAGGCGAGAATGTCGTCAACCACGAGTCTCCTTCCCCTAGCCCGAGAAGCAGTACGAGACGGGAAGCGAGCAGCAAGAAGGAGCACAAGGAAGGCTTCTTCAGGAAGCTGAGCACCAGGTTGAAGAAATGATTCCACTTTGCATATCGCCTTTCCGGTACCAGACGTCTGCAGCTGGAAGTACTGGTGCCAATGTCGTTGTTTGCTGCGCTTAAATTGCAGGAGTTTGCTTGCGTAGCAGCGGAGCTGAATGTGACCGGCCGTCCATGGCTTGCTCGGAAGGCAGTCAGGTGCCGAGCTGACCAAGGGTGGGCATAATTTCGTGCAACGGAGAAACGTCGCGGGAGGATATGACCAATCATCACACTCGACTCATCGCAACCAAGGACGCTCTTTCGCCGTAAACACGATGATACAGATTTGACTGCCTCATCCTGATTAGTCCTACGGCCAAGAATGCCCAGGTTCTCTTGTCCAGCTGAATCCATCTAGTCCCAGCATATCGAAAGTCCAAGCGAACAAGCTCAGAGATCTCGTCGAAGCTGCGAAGATTGGTCCCGCTGACTATGAGAACAGTCTGCACGATGAAAGTTATGGCATCACGAAGGAGTGGCTGCAACAAGTCAAAGGAGCGTGGCTCAAGTTTGAGTGGTACTGAAGCTCGACCGCCTGTGACGTTCTTATTGACTCCCCCTTGTATAGGCAAGAACTTGACAGCGAGATCAACAGTATGCCGAGCTTTTCTCTTCCGTGACCAACCCAATGGTTCTACTGGCACAGATCGCTGAGAAACTGCTGAGCTGGGCTGATGAACCGTTTCCACTCAAGAACGTTCTTGCTGACGCCACGCTCTACTGGCTCACTGATACGCTCTCCACATCCCTCAGACCGTATCAACAACTTTTCACGCTGGGTAACATTGGCGCGCATGAGAATCCTGCTTGGTTTACCGATAATGCGCCGGGGTTCAGTTGGCTTCCGGAGGAGACTTGTCCTGTGTCGAAGTAAGTGAGAAAGAAGCGCGCGCCTGCGCTTCGACCATAACACAATAGGGAGGTGGTGCGCTGCTGTGGCTGGGCCATTGTGGTAGGGATTGTGGTGTTGATGGGTGTGTGAAATGTTTTGGAGTGGCGTTGGCGCGTTGTGTAATAGGGTATGGTATGGTTGGTGGTGTGGGAGTTACTGCTTGGACTCTGGCCTTCAGGCGGTGAAGAAGAGGAGGAAGTGAATCGCGGAAGAGGTTGAGAAGGGCAAGTAAACGCTACTGGGATCGATTATGCAAGTATGATGAGCTGTTACCTGGGTTCCATCGAGTAGGCTAGGTAGAACTGAGAATTGTGAAGCCTGTATCGATGCTCGGACTGCCAACATACCACCTAAAGGGCATACGATCGTGTAGATCCTTGTTCAGGTTTGTGTTAACATTTCAAGTAGTCCCAAAAGTGGGTCTTTAGCCGGAACAGGACGAATTCGGTCTGATGGAAATCTGGAAACATTGAGTCAGAGCTCCAACGCGGGTCCAATCTAGCAAGCCAAGCTCTTTCGCACGGCGATTGTAACACAGAATAATGGTTCATCGGATTTAACAAGCCTACAGTTCTCATACAAATGTAGCTCAGATGTCGACTGTGGCTTGCGGGAAAGCACCCGATCGATGCCGTGCGCCTCTGAACAAAAAGCTTACTCGGATGTCTTGGCACGCATGTGAAAGCTGTATGCGGCTCGACACGACCCTTCGGCTTGGTGCGATGTCCAGCAAAAAGTAAAAGCAGAGCAGCATCAACGTAGCGAGAGCTATTATACGGCAACAAAGTTGCACTGAAGTCGCCCTCGCTGCACTGGTCCTACCCTATCAAAAGACGCTCATTTTTACGCCATTTATGTAAATTAGATCGCACTGTGACCACGATGTGAAATCTCCGCTGATCGGAAGCGGGACGCCAAGAATTTCAGTCCTGCGCGCGTGATATGGGTACTGATGCAAAGTTGACTAGGGTGTCGTGCCCGCCCATCGTTCAGTTCAGATCCTTCTTGAGTGCCGCATTTTGCTTGCGAAGAGCTACGGTACTTGTTTCGAGCGCGGAGGCTGCACCTCTGTGTACCTTTTTATGCAGCTCGTAAGACTCCTCAAGAGTGGCTACAAGCACGGGAGATCTGGGAACTGCACTCGGGCGAATCTGCATGTGATCAAAATGGCGCATTGGTGCACCGCAAGGCTGTGCTATCTACACAAACCCCGCACTATGCTCCCCTCTCATACCGTCGCTGTTTTTGAAGAACTTTCTCGCATAATCAAGTAGTCTCGCAGGTCCCTTGAACGAGATTCCAGACTTTCCATTCACTTCTCGCCAGGTAAAAGTCGCATCATTCCGCCATATTTCTTTCTTACTCACGGGTATCTCGCCTCGTAAGACGGCCCACCAAAAACGCTCCAGTCTTTCCATCAACTCTTCGGCGTCTGTAGAATGAGTCTGATGACCACAGCCGACCTTGACTCGTCGAGCGACTTTTTCGTAATCGACTTCACTGTTTTTGGAGGCTAATCTTTCGGCTTGGTAGTTCTGGGACTTGACGAAAGTCTCCAGCTTCTGCATTGAGAATGCCCACTCGATCATGTTGCCCTCACTGGGCCATATGATTGGCATGCGTTCATCACCGAGTTCCTCGTAGAAGCTGTCGCCAACGTACAGATGCATCTCGTCGTGATCGTACCAGGCGAGTTCGTCTGGTGTGTGGCCGGGCGTATGCAGGATTGTTATGCCCAAATCTTTACTCTGCTGAGTGAACTCATCGTCGTCCTCGTGTGGAATTGGATACTGCAACTTCTCAAATGACTGCGCCCAATGTGTCACCACAAACCACGGAGCCACCATGTCCACGAACTTGAACAGTCCGTGTGTTTCCAGGTCAGACTCAATGAAGTGCCGCCCAGCCGCGGAAGCGATGATGTCAGTGGTACCACCTTCCAGGAACTGGGAGATACCACCCAGATGGTCATAGTGGCAGTGGGTGACGATGATGATGTACTGCCTCACGCCGCCGGGGTTGAGAGGAGCATTGTCGTTGCACGGCACTGGGTACTTCTCCAGATACTCCCGGAGGTGAGTGCACGCGGCATGTCTATTGTGTTCGCTAGGCTCGTCACAGCCTGTGTCCGATAGAATGGCCACGGGAACCGTTGGGTGGAGCTTCACGTATATGAGGGGGTGCTCGCGGAACGCATCGTCTTCCTGAACCACGAACGTGGTCTTGTTGATGCGAGTCGTAGTGAACGAAGTGCTGAGGGGACTACGTGAGTCTGTGTGAGTGTACATGGTACTGGCAGTCGATGGACTATGGGATGTGATTGACGGACGAGCTGAAGCTGTTGGAGCCGGTGAATCTCGGGACGATCGGTCCGACAAAGCAAGAATCGGTCATTGGTGGAGTACTGTAGGGCGCTAGTTGATGTCAGTGAAAGGGCGACGAATTGCTGTTTCCGCCGCTGGGCGAAGTTCTCTCTTCCTTCGACACCCATTCGCCAGCTGCTGCACAGCAACATTCGACACAGCTCCCGTCACAGCGTATCGTTGTCAGCCCACCGTCTGCAAGCCACGGGGCGGATTCACCAAGCTGCGATGCCCATAGTGGTCAAGCTTTGGCGCCACGGCAGAGTTGGATCAATCAAAGCTTGAAAGGCCTGCTTCAACTCTTCATCTCTCGGCCGTCCTGTCATGTCCAGTCCATCCTTACGAAGCTGGGAATCGTGCAGATGTGGACGAGCGCAGTCTCATGGTGCACCAGCAAAGCATTGGGCGACATTGGCTACTTCGAAGATGTGATGGGAACACTCTTCTCGACCTGAGCACAATCACCACGTGCGTGTCTCAGCCAGTCAGCGGTGAGATGGCGGCCTAGAACGACGTGGCGTTCCTGCGACCTACAGGTAAGGCGATCACAGCCCGAACAGCCTCACACCTCTCTTCTGTCCAGCCGAGCCTGCATCAACTGTTTCGTGCTCACCTTTCCTTGCTGTTGTAACTCACAAAGCAACAGCTTTGAACGCGGAAATAACGGACAATACCGCAGCCAGGAACATGGGCCAAACGTAACCGAGCCTGACCAAACGGAGGCTGCTCGGTACAGCTGCACATCAGGATCGTCCCAATGCGTGACAGACCGGCATTGTCTCGGCAGGCATTCCACGTGCTGCCCATGGAGCCACCACATACCACCGCACTCAGTGCCTCGAGCGACATTTCAGTCGGCGAGGACTCTACGACCTTCCAACGCAAAGGCGAGATACGTCAGTGGATTCAAGACATTGATGGCATCGACAATGCGACCACACGCTACCCAGTGGTCGGTGCAGACCTAAACTCCAACATCTCTGGCCAAGCGGGCGAGCGGGTGCAGCACATGGATGGGACGACCTACAGAGGTAGCGGAAGTACAACGACACTGTCAAAATTGGAGCCCAATATCCTTCTGCCAGACGACGACTACATGGACGAAGAGGACGACTTCTTCGTCGAAGCAGCGCAGCAAGCTTTGGAGAAAGGTCGATCTACATTCAACGCCAACGACTATGATGGCGCTGCAGCTTATCTCCGCGAGGCGTTGACAATGATCAAAGGTCTTAATGTAAAGCAGCAAGCACTATGCGATACATGGGAACTGCGGAGAATGCTGGGAGTGTGCGCATTTCACGTCTACGATCCTGTCGAGGCTGAGGCAGCTCTGTTGAGCGTGCTCGACAACGCTCCCAAGAACGCCATACTAGACGATGCCCGGCGCCTGCAGATCAGCGAAACTGCACATCTCTTAGGTCAGACCTACGTCAAAGTTGGTGACTTGGACAAAGCTTACCGTTATGGCGAGTATGCACTGCGAGGTAGACGTCGGGTGCTGGGTAAGTTGCACGAGCAGAGCTATGAGTCTCTGGCACTTATGGCTCGCATACTGGATCTTCAAGGGAATAATCTTCGAGCGGAGTTCTTCGTTGGCATGATCCCAGAAGACGAGAGGCAGACATACCTCCAGCGATTCGAAGGACTCAGCCCGCCACAAATCCCAAGGGTCGACTCCAAGATGGGTTCCAACTCTCCCGTCACACCACTCGAGAGGTCGCTGGACTCGACACTTGAAGAAGTGTCCATCGCCGCGTCAGAAACGCCGCGGCAGGAGCATGCTAGGTCTGTCAGCGCACTCAGCGGGCCTGTAAGTTCTGTTGGAAGTGATTCTGGACAACGTGTCACGTGGCTGTCTGTGAGCCCAGATGCAAGCCCCGAGCCATCGAAAGCATCACAAAGTATACCCGCACTGGTACCTAAGCGCTCGAGAGAGATGCCGAGAAGTCAGCCCAGAGGTCAGTATCAGCTACTCCCGAGTGCTAGTCCCAACGGACAAACCGAAAGACTACCTCAACCCAGAACAGTATCCGACCAAGAGAATCATCCTTCCATACCAGAACTGAATGCACCGGCAACACCACAAGCATACCTCGGCATGGATAATCATCACCAATTTGCGGATCCCCGACAAGGCCCACCCACTCGTCAGGTGCTCAATAGAGCAGACCTGCCATCCGTACAGATGCATCAAGCACAGAACGCTCAAGCGCCAGAAGTACCGGAACTTTACCCGCAGCCATTGCGTCCACAGCGCCCAGTGTTCGTTTCTGAGCTGCCAGGCGATACACACTTCAGCGTAGCTCTAGGGTCGCCTCCGACCGCACCTCTGCCATATCCTCCTGCAAGAGTCGTCCCGTTAGCCCTCCCGCAAGAGGTCACGCCAGTGGCTCCACCACAATACGTAGCACATTCACCGCCTGCCCCGCCAAGACGAAGTACCAGTGAACACACACGGTCATCGCACTCACAGAATCAATCTATGGATCTCCGTTTTGGTATGATACAGCCAGACATCATCATGGGCAGAAGGGTCACGGATCAGCCAAAGCGGAAGAAGACGTCTTTGTTGCAGATGTTCCGAACCAAAAATGGAGCGACCGAGTCCGACAGCTCAGAAGCGAGCAGCTCAATAGCAAACAGCTCGTTCACCTCACCAAACTTCACGATCCGACTGTCTTATCACGACATGAGTACGATCAAGAACGACGCCATTACGGAGAATGTCATCGAGTTCTGGGAGGAGCATCTCGAGCATGAGCTCATCAAAGGCAATACCAAATACGTACTTATGCGGCCGGTCAGATGTTATTTCTTAGTCAACGAGACGAAGATGACGCCAGCCTTGAAGGCCACTTTGCCTGACTTCCAGAACACGATACACACTCTCATCCCACTGAGATCGAGATTCGGACATTGGTCGTTACTCTTGATATCACCGCAAGACGAACTAGCCTGCCACTACGATCCTCACGCAAAGCGCAATCGGGCTCTTGCCGAACAAGTCACGACCCGTATCTCCAAATTTCTGGAGAAGCCGCTGAAGTTCTTGGACGTTCCTGACACTCCTGATCAACCTCATGACAAGGATTCGGGGATCTTTGTGTGCTTCTTTATGCGGCATTTGATTGAGAAGTTGCAGTCGACACATATGTCGCAGAAGGTTGATGCCACGCTCATGTGTAAGGCTATTGAGGTCAAGGCTGCGAGGAGGAGTATACATAAGATTGCGAAGGCGGCTAATCCGCCGATTGCGGGGCTTGGAGAATGACAATGAATGGAAAATTGGAGGGTGATTGACAAGACATTTTGTTGATACCCACATCTCCCTGCGACCTCCCCACCTGGTACTGATGATACAGAGGGCTCGGCAGCCATTCGACGAGGATTCAAAAGAAGCCATCTTCACGGTATTCCGGCTCCGCCCGAGGAATTTTGCTTCCAGTCCACGACTCTAGATTGAGAGTCTTGTCACTATCCGGCGATCCTCCACGGGTCTGCTCATCATGAACACCAAACTCACCCGGATCTCGAATTGGCCGTAGAGGTGGGATCTTTGGAGCTTTCTCTGGCACCGGAAGAGAGGAGATCGTCTCAGGTAAAGACGTCTCCGATGTCCTGGGAACGACGTTAGCCTTGCAAGCTTTGACGCCGGCACTTATCACTCGATGGATCGAGTGTTGTTTCCTCATGCCGATGTCAACGAATTCGCCTTGGGCGAGGATGGTTTGGTGGGCGAGGTAGGCTTGTTTTGCCATTGCGATAGACTCGGGGCGCGGGGAGGGCTGGTTGTGGAAGGAGTTGCCTCTGCTGTTAGTGGGACGGCTTGATGAGGTCATGCTGAAGTTGAATAAGGCCGAAGATGTGAGAGGAGCGTAAGGGAAAGTGGCGTCGGTGGATGATACGAGACTCGATGTCTGACTCGAGTCACAGATGTCAAAAGCACAATTACCAGAATTGAGAACATTCGAATTGAGTAAACCAGGTGCAGTGGTATGCACAGTGGAAGTCAGGGAAGAGTGCGTGTGCTAATGTACTTGGAGATAATGACTTGCGACAAAGATGCTCACCTTTTTGTCCGGAGAACAAGCCATTGTCGTTGGGAAGCCAATGTGGCAGCGTAGGGAGCACGAAGCCATTGTCGATACAACATAGCCACACATGCGGAAAGAAACCTGCAGAGCTTTATTGCGCTTGCAGTGTTTGCAGCAGGCCAACAGCAACTGCGCACATTGCTTTGGAACGGACATGCGCGCAACATCTTAGTCATTCAGAATTTCATGAAACGATAGACGGAACGAGAATAGCGATCACAGCAGGCACGAGGATTCTGGTTTGAGAAGGTCGTTAAAAGCACCGGGGCCACAGTAAGAGAGAATTTCGATGCAAGACTTCTGGTGTTGTTGCAAACACTATCAAACTTCCTCCCAAACGCCGAACGCCTTGACGCCTTGATGGAAACAATGACGATTCATTCTACTTATCTTACAAACAGCCTTTTTCGCGCGGTCGTCATGGCAGCTCAGGCAGACTTGTAATTCGCTGGCGCTCGGACAAAATGCTTGACGTGAGGATTTTCTGTCCTCATCGCTGCAGCTCGTTCCCTGGTAACGAAATCTTTTCTCGTGCCGCGATGCTGAGTGGCACATATCCAGCTGGCCACTCAAAGCTGCTTTCCGACGAGTTGGGCACTGGGTTTTCAGTCGCTGCGAATCTGCCATTGGACGGTACGGGCTTCCTGCGGAGTGGCGCTGGTGGGTGTGTCTGCTTTGGCCCCACAGTCCTGGTGCTCCAGATGGCGTTCTCGGAAGCGCCGACCTGGCAGGAACCTTCATCGGAAGAGCGACGAGTGCGGTAAGTGGGTGGAGGAGATGGGTGTGGCGGTGGTGGTGGGCTGACATCTGCCGCCTGTCTCTGCAGAATGCTCCCATATCTCCTTGCTCTAGCCCTGTCGATAGTGGCACTCATGCCGCGTCGAATTGCTCTGGATATAGCCGCCGGTCTACCCTCCAGCGCTTCGAGCGCTGTCTGGTTGACAAACAGGTCTCTGACCAGACTTTCAGCATTCGCGAAAGCGTCTTTCGCAGGCTCATCGCGAGCGACGAAGATTGGATTGGGCGCCATGTCTGGCAAAGGAATTTTGTTGGATTTACCCTGTGAATTGTCGTGGTGAAGCCTTTGGCGTCGGTTAGCGTGCAAGAGGTCTTTGACGGAGGCTGCGGCGGTGGTTGCAGCCTTGCTTACAGTTTCCTGCACCAGTCTCATCATTGGCATGATTGACTTCGATTGCTCTTTGACGATCCTTCTTGCAGCGCTCATCATCTCGGATGCATTGGCCAGCGTCGAACAAGGAGAGGACGGGGCCCGGTGAGTGACCACAATCAATAAAGTCAGGCTAGTCGAGCAGAGACGCTTCATTTTTAGACAAGGACGAACCCGAGCCGGCGAGGGTGAGGCGCGGACGATCTTACTGTTCGCATCCCAATCTACAGAATTCTCTACATCATCATCTGCTCCATGTAACAAAGCGAGATACCACACGTTGACGAAGCGCTTACGCCGGTTTCCACTCAAAGTGGTATTTGCCAGTAGTAGGCAGTCCAGCAACATCATCGTCCTTGCTATCATACATATGCTTGCCAAAGTAATCCAGCTCCGCCTCATAGAAGCTTGTAGGCAAGTCCGTGCTGGTCTGGTACTTCAGGTACTCCAGCGTTGCACTCAACGACGGGATTGGATGGTCCTTCTCCGCCGCTTGCAGGACAATCTTCTTCAGTGGGCCAAAGCTCTTTTTTAACTCGGTGGCGACGTCAGGCTCGTATAGAGGGTTCTTGTCCTTTTTGTTGGCGTAATCCTTGTAGATCGGCATCAACAGCTTGGAGGAAATGTAATCCGCCTGGATGATGCATCCTGCTCGCCAGATTTGCAGGAGTTGGTAGTAGTCGACGTTGAAGTGGTTTTCTTTGTCGGCCTTGTCGATGATGTTCATGCCCTGGACGTAGGAGGCAAGACAAGCGCCGTAGACAGCCATGCGGAGGTCTTCGAGGAATTGCTTCCTGTCTTGAACAGAGAGTTCCTGTGGGGGGTAGTCACTGCCGAACGTTTTCTTGGCAGTGATACGTTGGTGGCGGTCACCGGATGCGAGGCGGAGGTAGTGCGCTGTTGTGAGGGTGGGTGCTGGAACGTGGTGCATTACGGCTTCAGTGTTCGACCAAATGCCGGTGCCTTCTTCGCCGGTGAAGTCTTGGACCACTTTGTCTTCGACGGAATCGAGGACGCGGTTGCCCTTTTCATCTTTGGTGAGGCAAATATCGGCGCCGATGCTGACGAGGAATGTGCCCTGGAGTTCACCGGACTCGTTCCAGCGGTGCAGCTCCTCACCTATCTCATCAAGGTTCATGCCGAGACCTCGCTCCATGATACCCCATGCTTCGCAGATGGCGGACATCATGCCGTGCTCGATGCCGTTGTGGATCATCTTGCAATAGTGACCTGCGCCTCCAGTGCCGATCTTGCCTACACATGGCGAGCCATCTGGAGCTTTAGCGGCGGCCTTCTTCAGTAGTGGCAAGACCATGTCCAGTGTTTCGGAATCAGATCCTGGGCACATTGATGGCCCTCGTCGTCTGCGGACATGGTCAGTCTTGACATCGGTCAGTCGATTAATTCTGTCCACTTACGCTGCTTGATATCCACCGCTGACACCCATGCCGACGTATCGGATACCTTTCGGATGGCACTTTCCAATTCTTCGCTCCGTGTTCTGCCAGTGCTCGTTGGCGGCATCGATGATGATGTCACCTCGCTTCAAGTACGGCATCAAGCCCTCGAGCACGCTGTCACCAACATGACCATGTGGCAGTGACCACACAAACACTTTTGTGTCGTCGAGGCTTTCGCAAAGGCTCTTGTAATCTTGGTACTTCGAGATCTTGCTGGGTACACTATCCTTCTTGCCCTGTGCGATCACTTTGTCCATGGCTTCATTCGATGGGTCCTGCAACGAGACCTCGCAACCATTCTCGGCGAACAACAAAGCCATACCGCCACCCATCGAGCCACAGCCGATCATGGCGACCTTCTTGATCTCTGGTAGGCTTGCCATCGTTGCGGTATATGTTGCGTGTTTGCAAAGTTGGGGTTGATGTCAATGTGCGCCGACGAAGGAGCGGCGAAGAGCAGCAGTCGATTGTGTTCTTGTACGGCCGGACTGAGCGGCAGCAGACAGTGGTGGAGCTGCAGATGCGTCAAGCTTCGAGGTAATTGTGATATCATACCAGCGTGCCAGTATGCCAGGACAAGCTTTTGAGAGCCGGAGCCAGCACCGCGGCCGTGTCGCGAGCGCACGTGAGCCGTCTACGGATCGAGCAGCTTCCTTTGATGATCACCAGCTTCGTCGTCGATGAGAACAGAGGCCTCATTTAGTACTTTTGGGACCCAGCTATATCTAGGCAAGTTCAGCAGTCTCAACATCGTAAGATAGATGGCATGCAACGTGAGGAGAAGTCGATCTGGCCTGGTACAGCAGAAAACGTGGGCATCAATTTGGTCTCAGCTCAGTCACGAGCGGCCCTACAGACGATCGACTCCCTGCAGACTTACTTAAGGTACACAAGGTATCTGCCACATCAGCAGTATTCAGTTCGATGTCATGCTGTCGCTAATGCGATAGTATCCGCACTCTGTGCACGATGTCCGATGAAAGTTGACATCCGTGTGAACAGATGGATCTTTGTCCAGCACTGCACCTTTCCAGCCAATGCCAACACGGGCGCAGAGTGTAGGCTTGATGTCTTCAACCAGTAAACACAAGTCCTGGAAGTTCTTGCCAGTGAGCGGTTGCTCGTCGACCTTGTCGGCCATCTCTTGGACACGCCATGTTAGACGCTGTCGCGCACGTTCCATGGCGATTTTGAAAGTGTGACCTGGTGGAGCGTCTTCAGCGATCTCGGAGTAGGCACTTCCGCCACGAGTCTGCTTGAACTTGAATGTGATGCGAGGCTTGTCGCTACGGAATGTAAAGGCGATCATGCAATTATTGAGGTAGAACCAAACGCTGCGGAGTCTTGCAGTGTTCTCGTCGCCGATGGATTTTACCCATTCTTCGAAGATCTTGTTGGGAGTCCATGCCTTGGGATATGCCGAGTGCTTCCAGCCTCGCATGTCAAGCATAAACCTGCTTCGAGTCAGCCGATGTTCGTCTTGATCGTAGGGAGCTGGGAGCTGGGAACTGGGAGCTACGCACTTGCTGCCGCCATAGAAGATATCGAGGCATTCTCTGCGCACTCGTTTAGACACTTTGGCAATACTCGGCTGATGTATGGCTGTAGGCTGTTGCGTGATGTCAAAGTAAGCAAAGGGCCGGAAATGGAGGTAGATCATATCGCGGCACTCTTGCGGCAGGTCGAAGAAGTGCGTAGGTTGCCGTGCATGCTTCTCTTCCGCAACAGGGGCCTCTTCCATCATGGACCACCTTCGCTCCCGTACACGACGGTGATGTGAGCCTTGGATGCTGTTGCTGCACGCGTCAAAGATTAGAACTAGACTTCGGTGAAGGAGAGAGGCAATCTCCGACATAGCACGTGATCGGCAGAAGTGCTGCCTTCGACTTTGAACACTTACTTACTTTCCGCCATCAACAACACAGATCCTCATAACCTCGACTGTGACTGTCATGGCGATTGTAGCTGACTAGTGTAGCACGGACGTCGACGATCTCGACGGCATGTCTGGACGGCGCCCCGCAGAGCCATAGGGAATGCCGCAAGGAATGCAGGCGTCGTCTCGACCCTCAACATAGTTCTACCTGCTTCTAGGCTGTAATCACTTGTCTTACCAGCTGGTCGGTGTCTGGACTATGTCAGCTAGAAATCTCGATCTGAAGGCACTCCGAGTCTCAACGAATGTGCTAGCAGCGTCCTGCAGCACAACATTGTCTGGCCCTACAGGGGATGTGTTCCAATGCTCGCTAACCTCACACGATCCGACTGACTAGTCAGCAGCTCGCTTTTCCGCATTCTTCCCAACATCTACGGAGTGGCTGCTGCAGGCTTCTCGATGAAGCTTCGTGCTGAAGCTGCACTCGCTGCACCTCAAGCGAATACCACCTTTCCCAATTACAGATCAAGGATGATCAAAGTGAGCTTCGCGCAGATTGATAATCCGTATCAGACAGCCAAGAATGGTGTGCAAGAGTGTGCCTTCCACATTTAGCCAAATGGCGGTAGAATATGGCACGCGGCTTGTTCTCAACCATTGGTGATAATGCTGATCGCTGCTCGCACCATGCACACCTCTCCAAACCGGTATGCATCGCAAGCCGGATTAGCATACCGCATAGGTCCCCTCGTTCTGATCTTCGATCGAAGATCCGACGAAGGAGCAGCATCCATTGTTGCTCATGCATGCACGAACGACACGGCAACATTCCCCCAGAATGTGCCAGCAGCACCATGACGCCTGACTCAGATGTCGTTGCTGGCGGTACAATGGCGAGCATTCGCCACTTCCTCTGCCGACGCGAGTCATGCAATTCGATCAGTGTTCCGAGCTTAAGCATGACATTGACACCACGCGAAGATGGAGACTTGGAGTGGTTGATGCAGGGACTGAATGCTGTGTACAAAGCGCTGCTACGATCTCACGACGACCAGCAAGATACTCTTCGAGGCGCCTGCGCACATGGTTCGACTCACCAGTCAATGGCCGGTACTCCGTCGGTAGCAGCGCCATGGCCCTCCTCGCATCGAGCTCGCATCTTAGTATCAGCTATGGCGAAGCAGTCGGCAAAGTACTTCGTCGTAAGCAGCAGAATCGCGAAGCGTAAGGGTAATTCAGCCTCGGCTTACTCATATTTCGTACCCAGCAGAAGTGCTGAGATCGCCAGAAAGACATAATCGCGGGATTGAACGAGGGGCTAGGGCTGAGCAACAGCGCGAATACCGAGCCACACAAACAAACCCGAAACCTCAGCGCAGGGTGCGATCATCTTCGTGACGAGAATGCTGTATACGCAGAGCTGTTGCAGAGCTACTGATCACCTGAAACCTGCGTTTGTGAGCATAGCAAGATCGAGCTTGTAGCTGCGTTCATGCCAATACCATATGCAGGAATCTGGACTTCCCAAGGCGGTTCAATGAAGCCGATGTGGCTCTGAGATGAAGTGGGGCCAATGGTCTCCGTGCCTTGACATATCTGCGAACCGAGTCCGGCGCGCTCCTGCTTTGACGTGCGCACATTGGTCGAAGACCCGTCTTCAAGTCCACTTGCTGCAGAGGCTGTAATGTCTGCACCAGATCTGAAGTTCAGATATCTTCCACGGCCGACACTTCAATCTCGCTTCACTTCGACTTTGCCAACCTTTCTCAAGCCGGCAGCAGCAATCACGCAAGTGGTAAACATCCAAGCGAAAAGCGCCCAGAAATCAGCTCGATACCCATCAATAAGCGCTTGTGGCGAGCCTTTGTCTGCGAAAATCGACTTGGCTGTCACAGGGCTGGAAATGACCTGAGCCACACAGAATCCAATCGAGACCTTCGAGAAGGTACTGAAAACCGCGCCCTCGATGCCCTCAGTCCGCCCATCAAAAGCGGATGACACAACAGGCGTGCCGACTGTGAAGAGGATGTCAACAGCGAGCCACACCTAATGCAAACCCTAACGGCATCGCCAGAGAGATCGAAGCAAACCCAATATTCCTCGGCCTTCATCTCAATATTTATCGGCACAATACTCACCGCAATGGGCATAATCATCACTTTAGCGATTCCTTGCGATGCCCTGAACACGATGAAATCTATCCCATTTCTCGAAAGTTCGCACGTCAAAATGGACACTCTAAAGACCAGAGCGCTAGGCAGATTGGCTCGCCGTGGTCCAAGCATATATCTGCGATTGAGCCAGCGAGGAGAAGGCATCAGCCTCGTGAGGGAAAGAAGAAGGAGTTGAGCCAGAGGGAAAGTTGGGTTGAGAGTGAGAGATCGTGGGAAATTTCGGGTAGGCTGATGGTTAGGAGGCCGTTGCTGAAGGAAGAGATGAAGTTCATGCCGCAGAGTTGGGGTATGCCGATTCAAGCGCGGGCAGTTGAGAGTTTGGGGGTTGAGATCTTGAGTTGTTGTGAGGAGGCTGGAATTGAGAGTGGCGGACTGGACTCTAATGTTCAATCTGGCGATGCTACGATCTCTGGTATCATGTCCTTTGGCAACTATTATTCCCTGCCCCGAGGCTGGAATTCAATGGTTGTTTGAGTCGCCATGTCGGCTGTTGACGGTCAAGGTATTACGATATGCAGTATTGCGTGCCATGCTAGAACATAGGTAGCAAGTCGCTAAAGCCGATCTGACCACCTTTCTCTA